>JASAMX010019612.1:42500-64784 GCA_030248175.1 Microlaimidae sp. YZB2_3 | reverse complement strand
TAAGATATAAGCATTTGAAAAGAAATATATTTATAATAAGGAGAAAGAAAGTTATATACAAAATTTAGCCGTTCCTTAATTATAGTTTGCGTGATGCAGTGAGGCTTAATCTCCAAGTGGCGCACCGCCTACAATTCATTTATAATAAAAAAAATAGAAAAAATAATAAGAAGAAAACGGTAAATTTAAATTACAAAATTTACCCAGATTATTTAACTATAGTTAGCGCGGTGCAGTGGCACTCCAGTGCCACCGAAAATTCAATTTTATTTTTTTAAAATAAAAAATAAGAAGAAGAAAATGATAAACATTAATAAAAAAATTAACCCACGTTCTCGAATTATAATTGGCGCAATAGAGTGAGCCTAAACCGCCGTGTAGTGCTCCCGCACCACCAATGATTGCAATTATATTTTTTAAATTAAAAATAATAATGATAAGAAGAAGAAGATGAACATGCATTACAAAATTTCTTTACGTTCTCTATTTATAGTTGGCTCTGTGTCGTCAGCTAAATTGCAGTGGGTCGCCAAATCACCCCCGTGTCACCAATAATTGGAATTACATTTTTTGAAATAAAAATAACAATAAGAAGACATATTAATTAAGAAGATTAAAATGAATAAAAAAATTACCTGGCACCCCAGTTATAGTTGGCGCGCGGCGCTTTCAGGTTAAATTGCAACGGGCACTCCTGCACTTTCGATGATTGCAATTATTTTTTCAATAAAAAATCAAAAGAAGGAGGTGAACATGAAGTACAAATTTTATATACGTCCTCTGATTATAGTTGGCGCGGTTTCGCGAGGCTAAATCGATAAACGATGAAGGAATATCAATTTTAAAATATGAGCGTTAGAATAATAGTAATAAGTAGAAGAAGATGAACATGAATTACAAAATTTTCCCAGCGTTCTATGATTATAGTTGGCACGGTGCTGCGGGGCTATACCACCACATGGAGGTTCCGCGCCACCAACAATTGCAATTATTTCTGTGCTGTTTTTTTTTTTTTTTAAATAAAACTTTAAATTAAACTCGAATGCCACCAGGAAGCGACATTACTTCAACACTGAATGTTGTTGAATTAATGCCAGTGGTTCATTTCAAATCCATTTCCAAATACTTGAAATGGTTAATATAAAAAAATAAATAAAAATATACCAATTTATATCTGAAAACGTCATTATTGTGCAAAAAAATATTAAAAAATCATGAAAAAAGTATTTTTTGTCATAATATATATATTTTTTACCTATGGTTTTATATTCATATGCTCATATAGAATGAATATTAGAGATTTTGTATAAGATTTTTGCCCATCTTATGTAAATTACAAAATGAACTGACTCTTTTCGCTACATTTAAATTAAAACTAAATTTAAAACATTCAATGTCACTCCAGTTGTAGTTTTTACCGACTTCAGGCCGCGTAATAAAATTAATTCGAAATACAATGGGCATTTCCGTTATTGTTTTTTTTTATTTTTTATAATTATTCTGCGCGGCGGCTGTTGCGACCGCTCTGTCGCTTTTACAGTGCCGTTGGGTTTAATTTTTTCATCAGTAATGCAAGAAATAAAAAAAGTACTTTGTTGTTTTTGAAATTCTCCGCGCGGTTGAAGTAAATAGCGCTGGGAACTGGTGAGCTTTCTGCCACCAATTAGAAATCGAGCTCAGTCTTCTTATGGTGCAGTTTCTACCAGGGGCTGCCCGTTGTCTGCTCTGTACAATCCTTATTGTTGCCAAAAGGCTGTTATTGTGCGGTTAGGAGATTTTATTTATTCATTTTTTAAAAGATTTATTTTGATCAATAACTCGATAACAAGGATCTAAATGAAAAAAGTATTTCCCAAGAAAATTGCGTTTTTTCTTTCCAATGAGCCCATGTTTATTTCTGATCAATTAGTAACAAAGAAGGAATATCGATTTTAAGAATTGAGCGTTGGAATAATAATAATAATAATAATAATAATAATAATCATAATAATAATAATAATAAGAAGAAGAAGAAGAAGAAGAAGAAGGTTCTGAATTACAAAATTTACCCACGTTCTCTGATAATGGTTGGCGCGGCGCTGCAGGGCTACTCAGCCCCATTGGGAGAAGAAGAAGAAAGAAGATGACAACCAATCTAAGGTGGCGCGGGCGGCAGCGGGGCGCGTTAGCCCCGGGGCGCTGCAGCCCCCCGGGAGCTAAACGCCGTTCCATACCCGCATCCGAGGCAATTTCTTTCTCCCAGAGAGTGGACTTCCCTGATTGGTCAGCCAAGGAAAAAAACTGAGATTAATTTTGCGTTCATAGGCTTTGAAATAAAGTGATTCGAACGTTAAAACAGTGCAAGTTATACATTATGTCACTTAAATCTTTAAAAACGTAAAACTTTATTAATTTTTCTACAAATTTCAATGAGGATTTTCGTAATTTATAAGCTTAAAAATTCTTTAAATGTGTGCACAAAACAAATATGGCAGACGCGTTTAAAACGTTAAGTTAGTCAAATAAACAGGACGAAGCTCTAGATTTCCTTCTGTTTTTAAAGATATATCCTAAAAATATTTTTAAATAATGTATCGTCGATATTAAATTAAAACTTGTAACGATTTATTAAAAAACACATTACGATAGTTTATTTTAAAGCTCGTTTTAACAGTGAAATGCATTGATATAAATTCTTACAGGTATTTTAATAAGTCTTAATGTGTTTTTTGCACGCACTGCTTGTGTTGTGTTTTGCATTGAACAGCATTATTAAGAATAACTTTAAAAACAAACAAACAAAGAAACTGCTAGACACTGTAATAACTCAATATAAAATTATTTATATCTCTATAAAATTTCATACGGCAAATATAACCGTTTCATATGAATTTGAAGCAGAAAATAGGAAATTTTGGTCTGGGGCTTTAAAGAGCAGTTCCAGAGAAGAGCTCCGCTTTTCACGGAGCTTCAAAGAAACCGCCGGTGCTCTGGAACACTGCCTTATTTTTGGTACTGCTTTTATAAATATTTAAAAAGTAATTTCATAATTCATTTGTCGGAAAATTTTTTAAATTTTTTTTTTCAGACGTAAAAATGTAAACAAAATAATTTCAAGTTCAAACAAGCTTTAAATTGCGCATTTCCAGGGCGGAGCTCTGGAGCTTCTTCCACTTTAAAATTACCAGCGCTCTGGAGCATTTTTTGATTAGTTTTATGACATTTTTTGGACTCTAAAATTTGCGTAAGTAAAGATAAAACGAAAAAAACAATATTATCAATATTTTTATCATAAAATCATTTTTAAGTGGAAAACATTATAGTATGCGTAAAATAAAGCCTAGAATAGCAATTAAAAACCATTTTTAATAGAATTATGGTTAAGATATAATCTGTCTGACCTCGTAAATTTGTATAAGAGACGGAGACATGAGCGGACCAATTAAAATTGTGCGGCTATGACGCATTTAAAAAAAAAACAAATTAGAGCACATAAATCTATTTTCATTTTTACCTTTACAGAAAATATACAAAAACAATTCAACTTTTACCCTTTAAAAAATTAAATTTTTGTTCAAAATTGGGTAATCTGAAAATTAAAATATGGCATTTAATCTTTATTATTTAACCATTTTTACTGAAAATAATTTAACTGATTTTGTTGTTAAATAGTCGATTTAATTCTACAAATCAATCAGGTCAGCTAGGTTTGATATTTGTTGATAACAAATAAACACAATAAACATATAAAAATATAAAATTATAGTTTTAATAACAACAGTGAACAGTCCGATACAATACTGAATCAAATGGTAAAATCAAAAACCAGTGAACGCAAAATTAAACTTAGGTTTTTTTTCAGCTGACCAATCAGAGAATACCTCAGAGAAGAGAGAGAAGGTTGCCTCGGATGCGGGTATGGAACGGCGTTTAGCGCCCCGGGGCGCTCCCGCACCACCCCTGATTCAAACAACCTCTAACCCCTTTATGGGCTTTATGTTCTTACCATTTTTTTCTTTTCATTTTATTTTTTTTTTTTTTTTTTTTTTTTTTTTTCTTTTTTTTTTTTTTTTTTTTTTTTTTTTTTTTTTTTTTTTTTTTTTTTTTTTTTTTTTTTTTTTTATTTTTTTTTTTTTTTTTTTTTTTTTTTTTTTTTTTTTTTTTTTTTTTTTTTTTTTTTTTTTTTTTTTTTTTTTTTTTTTTTTTTTTTTTTTTTTATTTTTTTTTTTTTTTTTTTTTTTTTTTTTTTTTTTTTTTTTTTTTTTTTTTTTTTTTTTTTTTTTTTTTTTTTTTTTTTTTTATTTTTTTTTTTTTTTTTTTTTTTTTTTTTTTTTTTTTTTTTTTTTTTTTTTTTTTTTTTTTTTTTTTTTTTTTTTTATTTTTTTTTTTTTTTTTTTTTTTTTTTTTTTTTTTTTTTTTTTTTTTTTTTTTTTTTTTTTTTTTTTTTTTTTTTTTTTTTTTTTTTTTTTTTTTTTTTTTTTTTTTTTTTTTTTTTTTTTTTTTTTTTTTTTTTTTTTTTTTTTTTTTTTTTTTTTTTTTTTTTTTTTTTTTTTTTTTTTTTTTTTTTTTTTTTTTTTATATATTTTTTTTTTTTTTTTTTTTTTTTTTTTTTTTCTTTTCTTTTCTTCCCTTTTCTCTACTATTTTTCTCCCTTTTTCTTTCCCTCTCCCTTCCCCCTTACCTTTACCTCACGTTTTTTCCCCTAGGAATGCTTTTAAACTAGTATAGATCAGTTTACCATTAGAAAAAAATTTATACATTAACAATTGACTAATAAAATAAAATTTAAACAATAACAAGTAAATAGAAATTTAATTTAAATTTTAGCGTATAGGTAATAAAAACGGTTTCAAAAGTTGAAACACATATAATATGTAGTGAAAGTTGTGATGATATGTGATGAAACCGTTTTTGTTCACACATAAAAGGAGCGACATGCCCCATGCCGCACAAGAACGAAACGAACCGATTAACAAAATGCAGGCCTATCCACTCACACAATATCTCGTCAAGAACAAAAGAAAAACTGGACAATTTTTTTAAAAATGATATGGAACTTTTCTGTAGCCTGGCCAAAATTAACGTTACATGGTGCTGAAACTCAAAAGTAACATACTACTAGCTTATCAACAGCGTATGATACCACGAGATTATTAGTTTGTTGGACTGTCAAGTCTAGGGAACGTTTGACAAAAACTTTATTTCGATTTAAAAAATCATGGACCACTTTGATAGCGGACGAAAATTATGAACTAGCAATCTCAGTCTAAAAACTTGAATTTAAGAAAAGAAAAGAAAATAAATTTTTTAAGAAAAGTTTGTTTTTTTTATTTTTAAATCTACTAAAAATAAATGTTATTATTTAATGTATAAATAATATAAATAGCTAACTAATACTGTAGTTGTTACTAACATAAAATCATAATACTGCTCTACTAACAGTTTTTGCATATATGTTTGTTTAATATTGCTATGTCTGACCAAAATACCAACAAGATTGAAACAGTAAATCCCCTTATACAATGTTTACTCAGTGAAAGCCACAAACCTTAAAAACCAAACTAAAATCTATTAATTAGCCTTTAAATAAGAAAACTTACACAAGCAAATAGTTTTACCTAATAAATAACCATACAAATTAATGCTTTGTAAATTTTGCTTTCTGCACCTAGTTATGTGAATATACTAAACCTGCTTCTGCACCAACCAAAGGTGTTTTACTTAACCTGCTTTCTGCACCATTTAAGTTGTCAATCTTTAGTTTTCATTTTTTGCTTATTAAAGGTATCAAAATTAATCCATCTATACTAGATTTTTATGTTCTACCTAACCTGCTTCTACACCTGTTTAGGTTTTTGACTTAACCTGCTTTCTACCAACCTTATTCTTGTCTTATTTAATCTTTAATATTAATATTTTTCCCTTGTGTTTATGTATTATTTAATATTTAATATTATATTTTTTCCCCTGGTGTGAGGAAAGAAATTCTGACTGCATCCCGTATATCTTCTCTAGGGGAAGAAATATTGTGATTTTGCGTCAAGATATTTCCTTTCCTTTAAAATATTTCCTCCCTTCTACGGAAGAAGAAAAATTTTGGCTGCATTCAGTATACCTCCTCTGGGGTGGAAGGAAATATTTTTATTTTGCGTCAGAATATTTTCTTCCCCTTACACATAAACTTTTATGGATTTGATTTTAAGCTTTAAACAAGGTTTTTATACACAATTTGCTTAAATAGGCTAAGTTATTTTATATTTAAAATGTTGAATTTGGTTAATCGGTGTCAAAAAGATAATATAAGAAAGGGAGGAAATATTTCAGCAAGAATCCAGAATATTTCCTCTGGGAGCAAGAAATACTCTGAGGGAGAGGAAAATATGCAAACGCAAAATTAGATCATTTCCCTCCCCGTTCAGAACCTGCAATGGGGGAGAAATATTACATTTCTTGTACAAAAATATATCTTGAAGAAAAAGCGTGTTTGTTTTGTTTGCTTCTTGTATACCACCGATCCCCTTCTGTTACAAAACGTGGTTTGATGAAAAAGTTTTTTTCGTTCTGTTTCTGTAAAAAATTTACGTAAAACTTCGGAAAAACTTCAAAAATTATTTTTGGATTTTATAAAATTACTCAAAATATCTACAAAACTGGTCTGTTTACTTGTACATAACTTAAATCATCAAAATGACTTAAATAATAAAAAACGTATAATAAAACATATAATAACACATTGTAACAAAAATCTCCCATTTTCATTATTATTGTAGCATTTCATTAACAAACGCCACACAACATAAACTAATTTAATTATATCACTTTATCTCAGGTTTTGTGTGGGGGCCGGTGTCGCATGATACTTTCGCCCCCCTATTTATCGCCGGCCGGCGATTTCCTCATAGCGCGATGCCATGATATTTTCGCCCCCCGGCGAATCTATCATAGATTTGAGCCATTATATTTTTGCCCCCCGGCGATTTCCTCATAGGCTGAGCCATGATATTTTCGCCCCCCTCATTATATTTTCGCCCCCCTATAATTTTCATTTTAATAATGAGCGTTTCTTAGTTTTATGGTGTTTTTTTGTAACAAAGTTCTTTTTTTGCATTTAAATGCATTTTTTATATATTTTTTACAAAATAATGGGTAAACCAATACTTTTCGTGCGTAAACCAATATTCAATGCAAAAATTTCTACACCATTATTTCATGTTTTTTTTCAAAAAATTTTTAGAATGCTTTAGAATAAAAATTATCAAAGACACACCGGATTATAGTTTTATTATAAGGCGTAAAATATTACAGAATGAATAAGGTCATTATTTTATTATTGAAAACAATACATTTTATTCCGTGGTTTTTTAATAAACTTTGTTGGGCGACTTAGTCACGTGCGTTGAATCGTTAATCAGATATAATTTAGCTTATATTTTAGTTTTAACCAAAATTTATAACATAAAAATAAAAGAAAAACATGTAATTTTATATAGTGATGTTTTTTTGATCTCTGAGCTCCATAGAAGAACTTGCCTTTTGGAACTCCAGATCTTCTAAAACGATAAAAAATAGTCTTAAATATATATAAAAATAACTGAAGAAATATTTTAAGCTTAAATAAGCCGAAGCAAAGCTACTGTTTTCAAAGCTTCGGATCATCCCCAATAGTGATTTTTCTCGGAGCTCCGATTTTAAAAGCTCCAGAGCAGCCTCGGATTCCGGATCTCTATTTTTTATTAATTTTATTTTTAAATTAATCTAAAAATTAATGCCATGGAGATTTATTTTGTGAAAATTTTTTGTTGAAAATTATTTTTTCCAAAACTTTTTTAAAACAATAAAAATAGTCTTAATATTGCATATAATATTATTTAAAATTTAATTCAAGCTTGAATAGATCTAAAATCGCTCATTTAAGGGGCTGAACTTCGGAGCTTCCTCCTCTTTAAATGACCGGAGCTCCAAAGCATGATATTGGAGGGTTGCAACACCACACATTCCCAGGAACCTTAAAGCTATTGTTTATTTGTATGTGTTATTTTTTTGAAAGAGTAAAGCCTTACATTTTAAATTTTCTTGTGAACTTTTCTTTCAAAAAAAAAATAAAACCATTTAATTAGTCACAAAAATTATTAAAACATAGTTCAAGGCTAAATAAATTTTAAATACTTATTTAAAAGGCGAAAGAAACTATCTTTTTTAATAGCTAAAACTGCGGAGCATGATTTAAGAGAATAATCCAGAACAACTAAATATGTTTAGAAAAAAAATATTTAGAAAGTTCTAATGTAGATATCTCCTGTTGTTTTTGTTTTTTAAGCTTTGGTTTTAGAGCAACTATTAATTTTTATATTTGAATTTGCAATGCACTTGTTAAACTTTCAACATTTTATAAAAACTTGTTACACTTGTTCGTCACGTAACTTGTTACTTTTGCACGTTACGTAACACACAACAGAATAAAAGCTATAATTAACGGATGTGGTCAAACTAAATTGTTTTATAATTATAATATGTAAATTTTTATGTTTTTGAATGCATTTGATAGGAAATGGGGGGCGAATTCTTTATAGACGATCAGCCATGAAGGATTCGCCCCCCTGTGAATATTAGAGGGGGGCGAAAATATAATGATAAGGGCGAAAATATCATGGCAAATGTCTATGAAGAATTCGCCGGGGGGCGAAAATATAATGGCTCTCATCTATGAAGAATTCGCCGGCCGGCGATTTTATGATGGGGGGCGAAAATATTATCCGACACCGGCCCGCCGTTCCCCTCACTAAAAACAATAAAAAACCACTAACTAACTACCAAAAATATATAACATATATTATGTTATATACTTTTGTTAACCACTGTAAAACAGTTTTTTTAGGCTATAAATTCCCTGTACTAAATTATGGTGTACAGTTGTTTTATTGCTAAATTTAAGTTATATTCTCTTATCTTATGAAAAAAAAAGTTCGAACATTTTAACCTAACAGATTTTAATATGGTGAAGAATAAAATTCTGACAACAGACAAAATGGTTTTGATTTGTTCCAATATTTTAACTAAGATTTTAGTTAGTAATTGATGTTGTTTCGTTTTAATAATAATAACTAGCTTTGAAAAATGCTCTAAGAATAGAGCAGCAAAAAGGAGCGATTTTTCTCCAGGCGTATGTCTAGACAAAAAAGATGTGGACTAGTCTGAGATGAACTTTATGTGGACTATAGCAAATTAGCATTTGATTTGGCCAGCTGCCTACTGAATAAAAATTTCTAACATATTATAGTGATTCGTTTATACATTGAACTAATCACACAAAACTATGGCATTTTTTTAGTTTGAAAAAATGTCAATTTAAAAATCATACTCACAACATTTTTTGACAAGCGCAAAATAACCGCTTTTCTTAATTAAAAGGTTATACTTGTATATCTAAGAAACAACTATAAAGTTAAAGAGGTGGCGAATTTATGCTTGTCACAGATTGCTGTGAGTATGATTTTTTTAATTGACATTTTATCAGACTAAAAAAATGCAACAGTGCTGTGTGATTAGTTCAATGTATAAACAAATCATTATGTAACGGGCAGACAAGGGTCAAGCCGGTATTGAAAGCTTGCTGCACTACTCGTGGTACTTCCCTTCTTTGTTCTCAAAATACACAGCGTTTTTCCGGAAAAAAATAGCTCAGTTATATAATAGCAAAAAATGGCACCTATTATTATTTGACCTTTGCCTAAGATGATACACGACACACCTTCTTAACCTTGGGGTCAAGTCAGGTCATGGTGTTGAGGGAATATGGTAATGGTTTCAATTGCCGGAGATTACTCCAGCACTCAAAAATTAAAAAGAATGGAATGCGGAAGCGCAAACTAATGAACTCATTGAATTGACTGCTTTGCAAATTAATTGGCTTTGGCAAATATCGGATTAATGTGGAACATTAATCCTACGAATGCGAAAAGAATAGGTTGAGTTTTAGTCAACCTTGCAAAAAGTTTTCAATATATGTCATCCGACAGAGAGCACTTGGACTTGGAAATCCTAGGGCTTATTTAACTGTTACCTATTTGAATAAGATGAAATAGTAAGGTAACGGGTTAGCGGAAGTCGGAGCAGATAAAGCTAACGGCTCTCATATGAATACAAATTTTTTCAAAGAGGTCATCGGAATTCAAAGTCGTAGTGTTGATTACCTGAAAATACTTAAGGTCGGAATGAAACCTTACCGTGTTGGGTGCAAAAAATGGATAAGGCTGAATGCTTCAGCCCCGACAAAAATACCAAGTAAGAAACAGAGGAATACAGTTTTTCAGTTGTTGAACGGAAAGCATTAAATGTTGGTGGTAATATTTACGCGTCCAGTGCAACAAGAGAAAGTTTTTTTTGAGGAATTCATTAGAAAATTCCTCTGCAAAAAGTTACAGGAATGAAAGAACAGCCTCTTTCAGAACAGCGGCAAGAAGATATAAGAAAGGCACAAATAACGCCTTTGGAACATTAACAAAACGGTTGAAGAACCGAAGTCTGAAAGTGAGGACTGTTATTTCAGTCGTCTTCAAATATTTTGCAGAAATATGTAACTTTTTGGACTTTTATGAATTCCAATCAAAGGCTTAATCTCACTTGACATCACTTGAGGTGACAGCCTTGATGTCGCCAAGGGAATCCTTATCTCACGAAAATACCCTGGTCAGCCACCAGGTTATTTTCTCTTAACAAGCTTCCCTACCTAAGCTGGCCTTAAGCAGCTGCAGAAGTCGGCGATCTAACGGTACTCACAATAAAAATAGGCTTAAATACAAATAAAACTAACCTATGGCGTGTCTGCCGACTTATGGGGGGTTCCAATCCGACCGTAGACCAACTGCTCAATAATTGATAGCGCCAAAACAATAAAAAGAAACCCCGTGTGCCCACACACCGTGCGGAGCAAAAAATATGCTTGAAATGGTTTAAAATGACACGCGTGGCGACCGGCGCAAAACTACTGTAATTGAATATGACATGAAACGCGCATAAAAGCTGGGCGGAATGACAACTTATAATTAGCGGTAATTAATTAGTTTATTCGTTAACCTAACCTGCCACTCGCTCTCCGCCACACCTCCCCCACCAGATGGTAGCTGCCCCCAGCTACAAGGTACAAGGAATAGGGGATTCACTAAATTACAATTAAAATAAGTATGTATCCCCTGATTCCCTTCACTACTTTACTCAAAACTTTTTTCCATTAAAGTAATAACGGAAAAAAATAGAATTAAACTAATACTAAATGAATGACTAATAACTAACACTAAATATATATTGAGAAAAACAAAGTATTTGACATTACACATGATTTTACGCAAAGTTACGGTAAGTACACACTAGAGGAAAAGACAGTAATGCCGGAATAATTACACAGTAGTAATACAAAAATGACAAATTAAGCCAACAAGGAGTATGCAAAAATGGCTTTAAGGTGGTGGCATTACATATACAAATTTGACAAAACCGAAGAATTAAAGTATGTAACCTAGTTTTATTGATACGACAAGTAGAAGAAGGTTCATGTTGTGCAAGTACGTTACGCTGTCGTGTATAGTAGCACTGTGAAAACAACAGAAAGAAAAATAACCTAAGTATTCATGTATTTGAATTTCAATTCGTAATGTACTTAATTCATAATTCAAACAATATGTATACATATTATTATACATTCTATACCGCAATTTTATGTGGTTAGCCAACATCACTCTAGGGCGCTTTTTAGTACGTTACATTAAACAAATTTTCTGTTATGCTTTTCACCAACAATAACTTTTTATACCGGTTTATACACATTTCAAAAACATTTTTCTTAGGGCCCGTAAAGTTGTATTCCTTTGAAATGGGCTGATCAGACCCAGGAATAACCTTACTCACTAATTTTTACCTCTCAATTTCTGATTCGCGATTTCCAGTGTTCACATAGCAACATCGGCTGGTTAGGTAACTATGAACCTTCGTTTCTGTGTTTTATAATATGTGTGAATGCAATGATGTGTGAGTGCTATATATTTTATGTATTATTTTACAAAAATATGCGTATAACAACATCGAGGAACCTACATAGTCATACGACTATGTAGGTCCATATCGCCAATTATTTCATCCATAATGGTAGGCGGTTGAGGTTGCACTTTGTTCAATTTTGGACTAGCTTTAGGAAACGTGATTTTCACGTTTTTGCGAGCCCTTCGTTCGGCTCGTGTGTGCCACGATTTACGTACATACCTAGGTATTTTTGGACATACCCTCTGGTGTTGGTAATTTCAGATAATCCGGCTTCTTGGGTTTTCCTTCCCAATCTACTTCAAAGTCCATCGAGTAAAGAGTGGAATTTTGAGTTCAGGCTTCTGATCTTCGTTGTCGCTGTCGCTATCTTCTGGACAAGAAGAAAGTACATTTGAAATAGAGAAATGATTTACAAACTTAGTACTTTTAGGTTCGAAATGTGTGTTAGCAACGACACGTGAAAGATCACAGAACGCTATAGGTTTTACTTGTGTTTTACATTGACGAGGTGGCTGTATGCGTCGAATATACGCATAAAAGTAACTGGATGAGTGTTGAATAAAGTATTTTTCCAAAGTTTTGTTACTGGTGTTATTCTGCATTATCAAAATTTTGATACAAAAAATTAATTTTTTGTGATTTTTCTGGATTTTTGCCTTGTGTTAAAACTGCATCGAATTTAAAACTAAACAATATATAACCTTAAAATATCTTCTAATATTAAAGGCTCAAAATCGTTAATTTCATGTTTTGATATTTTCTTTGAAAGCATTTTGCAATGCGTTTAACCAGCTTAGGTAAGGAAGCTTGTTGAGAGAAAATAACCTGGTGGCTGACCAGGGTATTTTTGTGAGATAAGGATTCCCTTGGCAACATCAAGACTAAGCAGTTTTGGTGGACTGAATCCAACTCAGTAAGCAACTGGTGCAGGTACTTTTTTACAAAAAAATAGCACATAAAATCTAGTAAATTAAGTAATTTTTTTTTCTAAGTTAGAAGGTTTAGCACCCAGATTACTAGATGTAGCGATTTCACCGACCCAACTAATTGCGCATTTTAAGATTCCATTAATTTCGGCCACCTTAAAATTCACTCAAAAGAACCTGTTTAAAACGAGTTGCAATATCATATGTATGGGTGGGGTTACATAACCCATAATTTACTGTATTGTATTAAATTATGAAAAGACCGAAATGAATTTCTCAAAAATAATATAGAAACACATTGAAAAAGTCAAATTATTATCTTGGCGTAAGAATGCAGTCATATAGTAAATATTAATATCAATGGGGTTTCCCCACTCAACCCACCACTTACGACTATATAAAGTACCAATGTTTAAAAAAGTTGTGTAAAGTAAATTAAAACACAGCAAAAATGTCAGGTTACTTCCCTTAGTGAAGGGATGCAATCATAAGAATTACCTAAACGTAAACCCAACGTGGCTGAAACAGTTGCTCGTTGGATTAAAAAGTGTCCTCGATTAAGTAACCACTCAAATCACGAGAATCTGACGTCACTTTATCAGCCAGCTAGATTCGATTTAATACAGAGTATTTGTTTATATATGTGTTTTTGAACCTGATTCACCGATGGTGGCGTGGCTCAATCAGTTAAGGCGTAGGCGCTTTCACAGGAATGAAGAGGTCGAACCCTCATAAAATCACATTCTTATTTTCCTGTTAGTAAAGTTTTTTTTAGATTTTTTTTTAATTTTGGAATTTTATTCACATAAATTAAAAACAAAAACATCATTTGTTTCCTGCATTTTGCCGATTTGTTGAATTTTTTGTCAGTTGGATATACTGAAATACAATTTTTATGTAAGTAAAATACCGTAATTTTTGATATGTTCTACAATTGGTTTACTACTTAACGGTTTGAAGTGAAAACTATCAGGAGAAACCTTAACATTTGATTTATAAATTATAATTTTCACAAGCACATTTTCTAAAAATTGCTGATCTCGTGTGAATGAAAAAATTTCTCCGCATGAAAGTAATTTGGGCGTGTCTAAATTTGTCACGTGAGCACACTGTTACAGCTACGTTTGGTTTACCTTTAGTGAACAAATATGGGGACTGGAACAATAACAACAATATACCAATAACAATACCTAAGGAAAAATTTGCACCCTTTAAAATTATTCATTGTTTCTTTTAACAATAGTTATAGCCAGTTTTTTCTAGGTGGCCGAAGTTAATGGCACGCGCCTTAACTTCGTCCACTATAACAAAAAAATTTAAACCTCCACAGTGTAACAGAAATTTTTAAATTTTGCACTAAAATAACAAACATAGCTGTCGTTTGATTTTTAGACCAAATCTTGGCTCGATTAGAAGATCCAGAAAAGGCTTATTTAAAAAAAAAATAAAAAAGGTGGCCGAAATTAAGTCAGTTACCTAATGCAACGCAACCTTAATCCATTAATTAATCAACTGGTTTTTATCATGTAAATACAATGACAAGTATTTTAGAGATTTTTAGCATCGTACCAACATACAAATATGGCCACTCCATTACACCAATAATCAATCGCAGTTAGACATTAGAGAAAAATGGTCCGCAACATGCGGGGTTGGGGTGGGTGGGGGGTGGATGGGGGGGGTGGGGGGGGGGGGGGGTTGTTGTTGTTTTGTTGTTTTTATGGTGTTTAGATTTTATAGATTTTAGATGTTTTTTTTGAGGTTGTAATGTATTTACTAATGTATAAAATTTGAAAAAATTATAAAGTGTTTATTGGTGTGCAATAAATGTTACTAGTAGTGGCTGTGATATGTAATAAATTGGGCTTTTTATCTAATATTTTCTTTTTGTTTTTTGTTAAAGCGATTAAAGTTATTAAACTAAGGTGGTTAAGTGGTTAATAAATTAATGCTATATTATCGGGGCGGGGGACTTAACTATAGACTCCACCATGAAAAGATAATTATTTTATTTTTGCAGTAGTTAACTGCATCTGGAGTAATGTAGATCGTTTATGAAAATTGTAATATTATTATGTTCTGTCTATTTAGCAGCCTTTGTGCTGCACCTGGTTAATTCCAGGATGTTTTTTCTTGCAGTATGTCTCTGCATCTGGTGTAATCCAGAATGTATTTTTTTTGATAATTTAAAATGTTTATCATAGTGTTAAAATACATAAATTGGTGTAATGCTTGTTATTTGGAAAAGGTTTTTATTTGTTTACTATATAAAAATTTTTTGCTATATAATATGTATTTGTGTATGTATTTTTATGCAAAAAATTGTTTGGTAACTGAGTGAGAGTCCGTGTATTTAACTGATGAGGGCAGCACGGAGGCGTCTTAAACTTATGCCTGAAACGCCATTGTTTGTAGGTATATTATGTAATAGTTTTATTTTATGTTAGTTTTATAGTAGTGTTTTGTTAAAAATTGTAATTGTGTTTGCATTAAAACAGAGGTCTTATCATTATTCCTTATAAGTTTTGCACCACATTTATCTTCTATGCCTTGTTTGTTGTATAATTTTATATTTTATTTTTATGAAGTAAATTATGTTTGTTTTATAAATAATCAGCTCATGTGAGGATTTTAATAGACTCAACCAGAAACACAGCAAAAATAAAAACTTACTTACTAAAATAAAATCGTCCTTACTTTGACACAATCAGTCAAAGTCATTATAAAATACTCGAAACTGTGATTTTTTTGATTTTTTATCACACAGATATTATAAAATTTATGATTCAGAGTCATGTTGATTTTAAACTGATTGTGACTGCAATTATACATTGGCGGTAAAAATTGTTATGACGAAGTAAGTTAAACAAAACATTAGACGTATAATTGATATTAATAATGTACATTGTAACGTTCTGTTCTTTTTTTTTGATAACACTAACAAAAACTAGCCCTATTTTGTTTGTTTACGTTTAAAAATATTTTTAAAATGCACTTCATTTGCACTTAAATTATCGTTTTCACTCTTATTACACAAATTATCGATTTCCTTCGTGCAATAACACAAAACTATTACACAAATTATTGATTGGTGATCGGCGCGCTCTTTTATTTTCAATCCATGGCCGCAACAAACTGGATTGTCCATTCCAAAATAAGGACGACCTTGGTAATAAAAATTCTATTTCTATTTTCACTATTTTCACCAAGGTTGGATTTTTGTTCGCTACAAATATTTTCCAACATAAAACAACTATATTTCATTTCGATTTTTGTTTTATTTATTCAAGATATTAATTAAAGATTTTCTGTATTAAAGATATTATTATTAAAATATTATATTATATTATAAATAAATTAACTATTCGTAAACATATTACTATGTTCCGCGAAACTGTCAACAATTAAACGGTTTCATTGTTTCATAGGAGCAAAAATTGTAATGGTGCAAGATTAGAAGTTTTTATCCATTCAAAATTTTTTTATAATACAAAATACATTGCAATTTAAATCATTATTGTATCAAGTCCTATTGTGTTATGTAACAATATTCAATTAAATGTCCCAAACCATATCTAATAAAAACTCTTGACAAATCCAATAAAACTCTTAAATATTTGTATCTGTCTAAAAGTATCTTCCATTTCAATTTTTTTAACCTAATCAAAAAAATATTTATTTCTTTTTAAGACATAACTTTTAAAACTTAAGAAAATATGAATATTTTTAATGATACATCTTTTTTGCGTGATTAAGCCGGTTTTCTTTGTTTTTTGTGAATACTATGTTGTCCATAAACTGTTTTCATAAAAATTTGTACAACTATTGTTAAACACTATAATTTAACTAGTTTTCTTTTCTGCAGCTTCGGGACAACCCCCAAAGTTCCAGAGCTACGCTAATTTTTGTACAAATCAGATTATTTTTTTCAAAAAAATTTTGTAAACTTTTTTAAAAATTTATTACAAACAATAAAAATACTCCTAAAGTCTTAATAAAATAACTTAGAACATAACTTAACTTTTAAGCTTATGTAAGCTTTAAATCGCTGATGTAAAGGGAGGAACTCCGGTATTTCAGAGCTTCGAGCTCTATCGCTTCAAAATGACCGGGCCTCCGGAACATGATATTGGAGGGTAGGAATCATGAAATTTTTAATCTTACTGTAAAAGAAATTACAAAACGGTAATCTGTTAGATGGTGCATTTCGTTCTTCTTCTACTTAAAGCATAATTTTTTACATGTTTAAAACCTGCTAATGGACGAAAAATTCCGTATTTTTTTACTTTAAAAATTTATGTTTACTTTTTTGCGTCGCCAAGTTTTTTTTCCCTATTGGATGTGAATTATAGCAGGTCGCTGATAAAATTTTTCGTGGTCACTACAGCAAAATGAGCCACAGTCTTTACAAAATACACGTGAATGTGACTCATTTTGTAGTTTAAAGGATCCCGTTTCAAATTTAAAATGAGTCACAATCGCATATATTTTATACGAATTGTGACTGATTTTGCAGTAGTAATGACTATTTTCACTTCGGTCTAGATGTATTTCTTAATCATCATTAAAATACCCAAAGGGCAAACTTTCTAAAAAACAAAATCTCGCCTTGAGAATTCAATTTTCGCCAGCGATATTGTCGTTACTATGTCAAAATGAGCTTCAGGTCGTATATAATATATGCGACTGTGGCTCATTTTAGATTTCCAACAGCACCCTATTAACTAGAGAATGAGTCACAATCTCCTGTATTTTATAATGACTGTGGCTTATTTTTCCGTATTAAGGACAATATTTACGTCGACATTGGCCGGTGTAAACTTTCACTCCTTTTTCTTACCAAAAAACCCCGGTGATGTTATTAATATCAATGAGTTTCTTCATAATGCATAGATATAATAGTTTCCAGTTCTCAGTGTTTGTCCAATAAATCCTCGTAACTACAGCTAGATAAGTCACAGTCACATTTGTTTTCTACACATTGTGGCTCATTGTCGACAAAATATCAGCCGGAACTAGCCTTTTTCGTTTTTTTTAAATACCAGTTATCGAGCGCGAAAAATTTCATTTTTCACGCAAACGAAATCTCCACTGATTTATATTTCCTAACGTATTGTTTTTGCTCTTATTATATGTGTGCACTGTGTTTTCTAAATGAGCGCTTCGAATATAGTTAACATTTAATATTTTTTAAGTCTCACAACAACTGTAACAGTCTTTTACTGCAAAAGAATCCTAAACTTTTGTTGGATAATTTTACCATGTATTTAAAATAAAATCAATTCAGATTAGTAATACAGGATGTTAATAGGTAGCCAAATACTTTATTTTTGCAAAGTTAGCGTAATTTAGAGAAATTATACTAAACGAATGTGGTGTTGTGATATTCCTATTCTTTAATAGTATCTCATGTGTAGTTAATAAAGCTTATAGCTTCGGAGCTTTATAACTTAAATGAGCTTAAGTTAGTTTTTACAAAGAAAGAACATGTTTGAAACTTTTATGAAACAGCACCCAAGTCATTTTTTTAACGACCACAAAAAGTCGGTGGTCGTCACAAATCAAAAATTTGGTCTTCTTTAAATACTGGACTTGTCACACAAATTAGAAGTAGGGTAACTGACTTAATTTCGGCCACCTTTTTTTTATTTTTTTGAATAAGTTTTTTCTGGCTTTTTCAATCAAGCCGAAATTTGGCCTAAAAATCAAACAATAGCTATATTCTAGCAAAAGACGAAACAAAGTTTCGAAAAAAAAGCCTTATATTAAATGGAATAGTATAAAGCTACATAAGTCTAAAAACTAAATGCCAGAAAAGACTGAAACAAGTCTCTTTAAAACCTGTAAATTAATAACAGATTTTGTGAAATTTTTAGAAAAACAAAACCGAATAAAAACAATACGTGTAAAAGCTTTAGTTTGCGTTTTTTAACTAATAATAAAATTTAATTCATATAAATTTCTCTCAAAGTGAATTAAATTTTACATGAGTTAACCAGCTGTAAATACCATAGTATTAGTTGAGTTACACGTCGTCAAAACGATACAAAAAAAGTATAACGCAAGCGTCACAGTAACCATGAAAAATTTCTGTCAAAATAAGTTATCGCATTGCGCATTAAATTTTGTAATTTATCATTATTTTCGTATAAAGCAAAACATACCGCCATATTAACAGCTTTTTAAAATCAAATATCAAGTTCTAAGTCAGAAAAACATTGAAAAATTCAGATTTAATATAAGGCGACTTTTAATTTAACAAATACATTGACAGCTAATTTGTTTTATGTAATAAATAGAAACATTAAAGAAAAAGTCGCCTTATATTAAATCTGAATTTTTCAATGTTTTTCGGACTTAGAACTTGATATTTGATTTTAAAAAGCTGTTAATATGGCGGTATGTTTTGCTTTATACGAAAATAATGATAAATTACAAAATTTGATGCGCAATGCGATAACTTATTTTGACAGAAATTTTTCATGGTTACTGTGACGCTTGCGTTATACTTTTTTTGTATCGTTTTGACGACGTGTAACTCAACTAATACTATGGTACTTACAGCTGGTTAACTCATGTAAAATTTAATTCACTTTGAGAGAAATTTATATGAATTAAATTTTATTATTAGTTAAAAAACGCAAACTAAAGCTTTTACACGTATTGTTTTTATTCGGTTTTGTTTTTTCTAAAAATTTCACAAAATCTGTTATTAATTTACAGGTTTTAAAGAGACTTGTTTCAGTCTTTTCTGGCATTTAGTTTTTAGACTTATGTAGCTTTATACTATTCCATTTAATATAAGGCTTTTTTTTCGAAACTTTGTTTCGTCTTTTGCTAGAATTTCCGCCTTTTAATGCATTGAATTCAATGTCATTTATTAAAGATATAAAACATTAAAAAATTTACTCATTTTAAAAAAACGTCATGGTCTTCTCATGATATGAATACAATTATTTTCATATATAAAACTTCAATGTAATTTTAAGCAGTATACTATACAAAAATTAAGTCTGGGTAACTCCGTAAAATTGTATGGAACCAAAAATAGTGTGTTTTTTTTCTGTTTAAATTTTTTTAGTTAGACCTGATTTAATCACTTTTTTGGAAATTAGCTTTATTTGGAGTTTTGTTTTGTGCTTGATTTTTCTAGATTGATGGTTTATTTTTAAACAACAAAACCACACCATTGTAAATGGTTTTTCCAGGTTCCATACAATTTTACGAGGTTACCCAGACTAGTCTTTTCTCGCATTAAATTTTTGAAGTGATTGTAGCTTCATAGTAATCCATATAAAAAAGAGTTTTTTCTGTTTCGATTTTGATAAATTTCCGTCTATTGAAACATTGTACCCCGCAGCGCTCACACGTCACCCAAGATTTATTTCATTTTATTTTTTTTAAATATTTTTATTGTTGCCATATGGCTGCTAATTAGTGGTAAGAATATTTTTTCGCTCTTTCCGTTGAAAATTAATAATTTTTATAAAAAGGTAAGGAATCATAATTTAAACCAAAAAAATAACCACAAGAGAATGTGTATTACTGAATGAAGTTACTTAATATGTAATTCAGTAAGGAAAAAAAGTGTCACACAAGTACCCCAGTACCTAATGCGTAACTTAGAAAAAAACTGGTCGTTTTTCACATGAACAGAGGTTTAACTACGGGCAATAAAGCATATTCGAGAATGAAATTCAGGTGCGGGGGAAATTTAGCATCTACGTGCAAAAAATCAGCTCCAAATATTCACCACAAGAAAAAATTTTTGGGGGACCCAAAAAAAAAAAAAAACAAAAAAAAGTTAAGCAAATTAAGCTTTTTAGTATGAAATTCAGGTATGTTTAGCAAAAGTTTTTAGGTTTTTAATATCAGAAAAATATGGGTAATATTTTAGTTATGTAAAATGTTTAGATTTTTAATTGGCTAAAAAACTATTAAAGGTTTTGTTGATTTCGATGACGCCATCAACAACGGTTAACCGCGCAGTGACTTAACCCATTTAATATAAGGGAAAGAGCGCTCCGCGCTCTTCCCTGATTTGTTATTCCAGTGCAAAATTTGAATAGTTCTGTTGCACTTAAAAATCAGTGAAGGTTTAAACTTTTTTTTTAAAGTGGCCGAAGTTAAAGCGCGTGCCATTTATTTCGGCCACCTACAAAAAAATGGCCATAACTATTGCTTAAACGAACAATAAAAATTTCTAAAGGTTGCAAATTTACCCTGAGGTATTGTTCTTGGTACATATAACTTAATTTTTCCCGTTTGCGAACTTTAATAGTTATTAGCAAGACTTTCAATAATTATGTCAAAACCTTAAAAAAAACAAGTTTTAATAACTTGTATTTTTTGTTCAATTTTTATTTTTGGCTTAAAAAACGTCAAAACAAAGTCAAACGAGCAAAAAAAATCTTTACAAATACAGTAGTACAATGATATTAAAAAACAGCAAAAAACGGCAGGTTCTTTTACCTAAATTTTAAGGTGGCCGAAATTAACGGAATCTTAAAATGCGCAGTTAGTTAAACGCATTGCAAAATGATTTTGAAGAAAATATCAAAACATGAAAATTAACAACTTTGAGCCTTAAATAGAAGATATTTTAAGGTTATATATTGCTTCGTTCTAAATTTGATGCAGTTTAAACACAAAGCAAAAATTAAGAAAATCACAAAAAATTCACTTTTTGTATTAAAATATTGATAATGTAGAATAACAAAAATAAAAAACTTTTGCAAAAACACTTTATTCAACACTAATCCAGTTACTTTTGTGCTAGTTCTTTTGTGTTTTAAAAATAAGCCAATTTTCTAACACCCTAAATTAGTGGCCGAAATTAAGGCGTGGCCGAAATTAAGTCAGTTACCCTAGGCCTTGAAATTTAGTGTAACTGGCTTAGATTCGACCAGCATTAACTACGGCCGTCGGCTGCTATTTTTTCCATGCCCAAAGTTATGAAATAAAATGTGTATACACAATTCATTTGATAAGTTTATGCATCACAAAAACTTTGTGCTTTGTTAAGAGCTACATATATAGTTGACATGACGATTTATCTAGCCATACGCAGTTTATTCCATAATTTAGCAAATAAAAAAATAACAACTAGTGGCCGAAACTAAGGCTGGAAAAATTTAAGTCAGTTAAGGCTGGTTCATGCTTATGACAAAACGTCCTTTGGACAAAGTACAAAAGGACAGGACTTTGTCGAAAGGACAAATACAGCGTAAAAACGTCCTTTGGACTTTGTCCAAAGGACAAAGTTCAAAAGACAACGTGTTCATACTTTCTTGTCCTTTGGAATTTTCCTTTTGGACTTTGGCCAAAGAACAAATTTTAGGTAGCG
>JASAMX010019612.1:0-37500 GCA_030248175.1 Microlaimidae sp. YZB2_3 | reverse complement strand
ATGCTCAATACCAATTGGTGGTACTCGCATATATTTAATTGTGAGTACTAAGTAATGCTCAGTTCACAATTAAAATCTGGTGCTCAATGCATCCCTATTCCAAACCAAAAAAAAAAAAACCATGCTCGGTTCAGTTTGGACGTTTAGTTCTTTGTTGTCTTGCGGGGTTTTCCAATTAAGAAACTAATGTGAGTCAACAGTTGGAAACACACTTTCCACACCTCAATCTCACTTACATGTGATTCGAGGAATAAAGTTTTTTTTATTTCTTCGTTACTACGGCAAAATGGGCCACAGCCACTATAAAATACACGTGAATATGACCCGTTCTGTAGTCAAAAGTTTCCTGTGTTTAAATTTAAAATGATTAACAGTCACATATTTTTTTATAGGAATCGTGGCTTATTTTGCTGTACTAACGACGATTTACTTCCTGTCAAAACGCGTGCAATTTACCCAGTTGATTGTGAACGTAACCTTTAAGACTTTCGCGCGCGATATTTTTTGCGTTATCTATTGTATGATTGAAATATTGTGAAACTGGTTTGTCTCATCTATATGCACACGTAACGTATCATCATCATAATATCGATTATCTTGATATAATATAAAGTGAGGCACGAGCGATACAAGATAAATTTCAGTCGCGTGAAAATTTGTGTTTTTCCCCACAAACTATTTTTTCTCTGACCCACCTTTAAAACCGGCTGTTAAAATTATAAGTATAATACCAAACATATTTCCTAATTCTAAGTCTTAACGAAGTCTAAATTAGTGGTGTTCCTTCCCTTTATTATCATTCTTCGGAAATTCGGAAATATTAAACGAACGAAGCTCTAGAACTTCGAATTTTAAGTGACTGATTTAAGCTTATTTAAGCTTATAAAATATTTTAATTTATTTTATTTGTATTTTAAGAATATTTTTGTTGTTTTAATAAGTTTTAAAAAACTTGCTTACAAACAAATGTGACAAAACAATATGTTTTATTAAATTTTAATAAATCATGAAGTTAGTATGAACAGAAAACGTAGCTCCGGAGCTCTAAAGCTTCGGGGATTATTCTGTAGTTTTTTGCTCTTTGACGCGGTTTCCGCATTTAAATACCTCTAGCATGACGCGCTTTTACCGCTGCACATAGTCTTTTGAGCCGCAGTCTTTTGAGTCGCCGAACAAGAAAAATCTGGGAATCTTGAACCATAAAATGGGGAATTGGGCCCTAAAATTTAAAAAAAGTTGGGTTGGCTTTAGGTGAAGGTTTTGGCGATGCCGAATTGTCCTCTCTGAGTTAGTCGTATTCGCCTTTAAACTTCCTCACTTTAGGCTTGTAATATCTTAGATAAAAATCAATGAGTCGGACCCAATTGATTAATTGGTTTAAAATTAAAATCCACCAATAAATGAGTTTAAAATCAGTCGATCAATCGTTTAGGTGAAGAAAAGCACTCAAATCAGTAAAAAACGTTTTAAATCAATCAATTAACTAATTTAAGTTAAGATCGATCAATAAATCAGCTTAATATTAATTAACTATAAGGTAACTGATTTGAATTCCGCCAGCCTTATATTCGGCCACCGGTTGTTATTTTTGCCAGGCACAAAGTTATAAGATGAACTGCTTATGGCTAGATAGATCTTGATGTAATCCCCCATTGTCATCCCCGATTCCTTTCATAACTTGTGCATGGCAAAAATAGTAGCCGGTGGTGGAAACTAAGGCTGGCCGAATTTAATTCAGTTACCCTGCCCACTTGTTTAGTGTATGAGGAATGGCACTCGGAGCTGGGTCTATCTCCTTGACTATGTTAGACCAATTCAATTCTGGAGTATGTTAGTGTAGTTTGGAACCCTTATTTACAAAAGGATATAAACATTTTGGAAAAAGTGCAACAAAATTTCACTAGACGTTTGTTTTATAAATGCAAGTTGTTATCTGTTGGTTATGAACATAGACTGAATTACCTAGGTTTAGAAAGATTAAAGGATCAAAGAGACAAAATTGATTTATATGAGTGCTTTAAAATTATACATTGCTTAAACAATTTGCAAGCCAATGATTTTTTTAAGTTTAACCTGCAGCCCACCTGTGGTCATCCATTTAAATTGGCAATGGAAGACTGCCAAATTAATGCAAGGAAATTTTTTTTTGCAAATAGGGTTGTTTTGTTACACTTTGGAACAATCTACTCCCATCTTAAGTAACTGTTGATTCTTTGGATGCATTCAAGAAAAGTTTTAAAACTGACTTAAATAAGCGCTCTTTTTGAGCCTTTAAAGTCATATCAGATAGCTATGTTCATTGAATACTCTCCATTACTTTGGAACTAATACAAGTGAGAGATATAGGCCTATAGTTTTGTCGCAAACTACTGGCACCCTTTTTGAAAATAGGCAAAACAAAGGCATCTTTCCAAACTAAAGAAACGGTGCCAAATAGCATTGAAAGCTCGAAAATTTTAGCCATAGGCTCAGCTATTTTGGAAGCGAAATTCTCTAAATATATAGCGGGAAGGTGATCTGGAGTACGCGATGATTTATTTGGAAGCTTTTTTAAATTTTTTTTCAACTAATTTAACTGAAAAGTGACATAGAAATCATAGGTGTTTTTGGGGGGGGGGCAGGGTGGGGTGGGGTCCACCCCCCTAGCCTCAAAATTTTGAGACCCCCCCTAGACGAAAATCTAGGGCCCCCCCTCCCCCCATATTTCCGAATTTTTTTACCCCTGACCCCCTCTAGATTTTGAAATCTGACCTTTCCCTTCGGAAAATTTTAGGTACCTTTTTTATACTAAATTTTTTTCCAAAAACGCGAATTTTCATCACATATTCACAGACCTGTGCACTGCCCGCCCGGGGTTTTAACAGGGGGGGCAACTTTTTTGAAACAGGAGGGAGGGCAATAAAACGGGGGGGCAAGCAGGAAGGAAAGAAAAAAAAGGAAGGGAAAAAGAGAAAAAAAGCGAAAATAAGGTAAAATAGGTCTGAAATAGCTTAAAATACATTGAAATAGGCGAAAAACTGCAAAAAAATTGCGATGATGGTGTCATTGTAGGTAAAAAAATGGCGTCATAATTTTAGGGTACTTTTTCATTTTTTGGCGGGGGTGGGGGCAATAAAACCGGGGAGGGGGGGCAAATCCTCCAATAAAACGGGAAGGGTCATTTCCAGACCGCGCACAGGTCCGTATTTATGTTTTTACACCCTTTTTATACATAAATATGGCTTTTTATTTAATAAAATGTAGTATTATCCTATAAAAAGAACAATTATTAAAGTTTTTATGGTTTAAAACTGTTTTGCTTTGGACACCGGACCCCACCTGACCCCCCTCTAGATTTCAAAATTTTGCACCCCAGGTTGACCCCCCTAAAAAGCTAGGGGGGTCCGGACCCCCCTGGGACCCCCCCTCCTAGAATTCAAAATTCAATTTACCCCAGGTAATCACCCCCTAGCTTCCCCGACCGTTCTTACCTATGGTCCACCCCACTAAAGCCAAAATTTTGGACCCCCCCTAGAAAAAATTCAGGGCCCCTCCTCCCTCCAAAGCTCGAGAGCGGTCCGGCCTGTCCCCCCCTAGCAAGGCTGACCCCCCTCCCCCCTCCTGACCAATTTGGAAGTATATTTTTTTATTTACTGTCAAAAACACGGTTTTTTAGTTAAAAACAATGTTTAAATACACTTTTTAGGCCTAAATAGGCTGTTTTAATACATAAAATTCAATATTAGACCTAAAAACACTTAAATTATTGAGTTAAAAAAAATTTTGCTAAAAAATTGGACCCCCCTGACCCCCCTAAATTTGACATCTCGCACCTGGGATTGACCCCCCCTAAAAAGCCAGGGGGGTCCAGACCCCCCTGGACCCCCCGTAAAAATTTTGGCCTTCCACCCGGGGGTGGACCCCCCTAGCGGACCCAACCAAAAACACCTATGATAGAAATATTCCTTCATTTTCATTAACTCTTTTTTCAAATTCAGGAATAAATCCATTGTCGTTTGTGAAAACATTGGAGAAATAATTGTTAAAAATATTACATTTTTCCATTAATTAAAAACATGTTTATAGGTCAATTTTGACCTGAAGATTTTGTTTTTAAACTAAAAAATTATTAAAACACGATTTTTGATAATATGGGGTAAAATATAGGCAAAAAATGACAATATTTTTATTTAACAAAATTTTTACTGTTAAGAAAAATATTTAAGGGAGAGTGTCAAATTTCAAAATTTGGAGGGGGGTCAGTGGTAAAAAATTCAAAAATTTTGGGGGAGGGAGACCCCTGAATTTTTTCTAGGGGGGAGGGGCGCCAAAATTTCGAGGCTAGGGGGGATTAAATTAAATAATATAAATAAAAATTTAAATTTGAAAATTTGGGGGAAGGGGGCGCTGGATTGTTTTCTAGGGGGGGGGGGCAAAATTTTAAAAGCTATGGAAGGGTGGAGTCCACCCTACCCCCCTCCCTGTTCATCTATGTTGCCCATGTGTATTCCCACCCCTCCCCTTTATGTTCATATGTAAAGTATGAGTAAAAATCTTAAGTAAAAATGGACCGACCATTGAATTTAAATTCGTTGTGAAAATTTTTTGTTTGATTTTTAAGTTCCATTTAGGCTTAAAAAAAACTATGTTTTTTTTTGAAGACAATTATGATAAATATAAATTTATCATAAAAAGTTTATTAAGTTTGATTTGTAAGTTTCACTCCGGCTTAGAAAAACTTTAGGTTTACGGTTTATTGTTAGCCACAACAACATTGCGTTGTTTAAATATTTTACTGAAAACGCATTTTTTATATTCTGTGGATTTTTTTATTTTGAAAGTTTATACTTATTTGACAGAGAGTTTTTATACTACTTTGGTGGGGAGTTTTAACGTCTTCTTAAATGCAACGCATACTGTGGCCATAGATGAACAAGGGGGGTGAGCCCCCGCCTAGAAAAAATCCAGGGGGCCCTCCCCCCAAATTTTCAAAATTTTTTACACCTTACCCCCTTTAGATTTTAAAATCTGACCCCCTTCCCCTCTTGAGAAAATTTTAAGTACCTTTTTTATACTAAATTTTCTTCCAAAAACGTGAATTTTTAACACAAAATTCATGTTTTTACACCATTTTTATGCCTAAATATCGCTTTTTATTCAATAAAATGTAGTATTATCTTATAAAAAACAACTATTATTAAACCTTTGTTGGTTTAAAAGTATTTTGCTTTGGAAATTGGACTCCACCTGACGTTTTTAAAATCTCCCACCCCGGGTCAACCCCCCATAGAAAGCTAGGGGGATCGGATGGGTTCCACCCCCCAAGATTTTGAAATGTCATTTACCCGGGGTAAACACCATACATGGGCACGGGGGGGGGGGGGGGTTGGGGGGGGGTTAACCCCCCCCCCAAAAGTAGAAGGTGGGGTTTAACCCCCCCCCCCCACTCATTAGTGGGGGGGGGGTGAAAAAGTTAACCCCCCCCCCAATTTTGGAAAAATGAAGAAAAAAAAAGTCTTTAAAATGACTTCTAACTGCCTCCAAACTTAAGTTTTGAGGTCAAAATGAATGTTTTAAGCAATAAAAAGCTCCAAAATGCAATAAAAAGGGCTTTTTGACTTAAAATTAGTGTTTTTAACCTATTTTTCTTTCAAAATCGAAAAACGATATGGGTAAAATGCACTCCAGAAAAAAAAAGATATGGGTATTTTGCGTTTCTCGGATTTTAACCCCCCTAATTTGGGGTTTAACCCCCCCCCACTCCGGACCAACTTGCCCATGTATGGTAAACACCCCCCTAGCTTTTTGACTGTGTTCATCTATGGTTTCTCCCCTCCTCCACAACGAGTGGAGGGAGGAGAAATAAACACCAAACTCCGCCACTGTTTATACAGTGCCTGTCCCAAGCCAGGATAAAGGAGGAGGGTTACAGAGGAACTTGTGGCAGTTTCTCTGTAAATTTTTTCTACGCGGGATGCCTGCAGCCAGCATTATCTTTTGATGATGTCGTCGTTAAACGGCTAGGAGAAAAGCGTGACGGAAGTCCCTGCACTATGATTGCTGACAAGTCTGTCGCAGTTCTGCCGCTCCTAATGAAGATCTTGGATCAGAAGGATAATTGGAACATTTTCCTAGCAGCCAAAGGAACAGCGAATAATGGACTTACCGAAGCAACATCTCTGCCACTAGAGCAAACAGAAGAAATAAACACCACATATAGGGGGGATGTGGGGGTTAACCACTTAAAGAGAGTTAATTCTCCGTTTGAGTATATGTCCACATCTGTGCTCTAAGTCCTAACCCCTTCCCCATGTACGGCTGTGTTGATAAAAATTGTTCTATTATGGTTACTCAAACCTTTTTAAGTTTCCTAAATCTATATTATTATTTCTAGATTAAAAGAGCTTTAATTTACCTTAACTGATTAAAGATTAGACACAAAAACATGCCATATGCTAATCAGCCAACTGTCTCTATACTTCATTTGGCTGACGATTTAGTTAAATTTGTGTTGGAAGATACGGATTTAAGGTATTGTGTTTTGTTTATCTGGATAATCAGCAGTTTCATTTTTTTTTAAAAATATTTTAAACCAATGCCGTATCCAGAGAGTAGGGTGAGCGAGCCCATAAATAAGCAAAAAAGAGAAGAGTTGGAGAGGCGGGTGATAAATTAAGTTAAAATCACGATTAATAAAAAAAACCAGTACTTTTTTTACATTTTTTCTTACTTTCGTTAATAATGGTGTGAATAAAACTTTTTATCTTATTTTCAAAAACTTAAATCAGTGATTGAAAACAATTTGATTTGAAAACCCAACCCCCTTGGCATTAATCTTTTTTTCAAATTGGTCTGTCGTGGTTGGAGCCCACGCTCACCGGCTAACCTCCTCCAAAACTAGGAGGTACGGAGCATAGGTCAACGGCAGCATCCCAGATTTTGGCAGGTATGCGCCTTCCCAAATTTGTATACTACAATTTTCCAGAAAGGTTATATCTTAAATACCCAATTTTTGGCGCTAGCATTGAAAGTTGGGAGCGCCTTGTTAGAAAGATGTCCAGGGTATCTTCGAATTGTGGAATAAAGGAAAAATTTTGGCAGTTTCAGGATTTTTTAGAGTTATAACCATACATGGGCAAGTTGGTCCGGAGTGGGGGGTTAAGCCCCAAATTAGGGGGAAGGGTTAAAATCCGAGAAACGCAAAATACCCATATCGTTTTTTTTTCTGGAGTGCATTTTAGTAGGATTCTACCCATATCGTTTTTTCGTAATTTTGGTACAATTCCCACCAGATACCTCTGATGTTTGTTAAAAGAAAATCCGTGGTAGTAAGACACCCCTTAGGTTCCTGGTCCATTTTAATTTTTACATTCGTTTATTGTTTGCACCCAAAATAGTACCCAATACACCCCATCCCTTCATATTTAAATATACATTATACACACACTCCTTCAAAAATTAGGATATTTCTCTGCCAATACGAAAAATAGTTTTATTGCGGATATCTTCTAAAATTTTAGGCCGTATTTTTTTAAGGTAAACTGACGAAAATATAGAAGGCTGCTGATGCCGATTTTACGGGCTATCTAGTACTAAAGATCCACTTTTTTGGGTTGACAAGGGTAAAAGTTAGAGGGTTCATACCAAATTTTTTTTACCAAAAATAATGTTTGGCATAGGTTGTTTTTTATAACCTTAGAATTACAGAATTTTTAATTTAAAGAAGCGAAATGTTATTTTTATACGCAGTTTGCTGCTTTTTAGAAGTAAATTTTTTTTTGAAACTGGTAATATCCAAAATAACAGCAAAAAACAAGTAAAAAATAATAACCAAAAGTTTAAAATCTATACAGTTGTGCGATATAACCCTTAAATTTACTGCCATTATAAAGACATAACCTTTTAAACCTCTAGTTTGGTTTCCAGTAGACGTGGGACTAAATTTTGTATACGATACGTAAATTTTATTTACCTTAGCTCTTTTTAATTAATATCATACTATTTAATTTTAGTGTTGCAAATGCTGTCAGACGTGTATGTATGGCTGAAGTCCCTATTCTTGGTATTTAACTTAAAGATTGTTTTTAAATATTATATTTACCTACTTTACTTTAATTTACTTTATTGCAATTTACTTAGTGCTTTCTGGTCTGACTGTGGAAATACAATGTAACCGTATCCGTTTAGCGATTGTTTAGCCTCGAATGGCGATTGTTTTTTTATTCAGCCGTAACAATTTGTGTGCATAAATTTTTGGCTCGTTAAGTTTTATAAAAAAAAAGTTTCCCAGATTTAGGGGTGTATATTAATATCTATCTGCCAAGAATGCATAAGAGTAGAGAATGTCCTACTGTATATTAAACAGTTGTTGAAATTGCAGTTAGATTATTCCACAGTGTACATTTTTATCATGTTTAAATAAAAATTTGCAAACGCAAAACTCCTAATGAAGTTTTTCAACACACTGCACTGTCGAATAATTCAAATTAGACAAAATATTCTACGTTTTAACATATAAAATCATTTACACGTCTGATGCAACAAAAAATCTAGAATATATGACTACATTACGTGGAAAAATCAAAGTTTGCAAAGTAGAAAATTGTAAACGCAAAATGCTTACAGCGATTTTTTCTACATAATACTGTCAAATAATTCGAATTATCGAAATATTTTATGTTTTATTTAACATGTAAAATAATTTATACGTTGGATTCAACAAAAACATTGAATATTTCACAACATTACGTAAAAAACGTCATCAAAGAGTTTTACGTTTGCAGTGTTTTTTTTGTTTGCAAATTCGCGGCTATCATGTAGAATAATCTACAGTATTACGTAGAAAAATTGTCATGAGACTATTTACAACTTGTAGATTATTCCACAAGGCGTGGTAGATTTTTTACATGATAAAAAATTTACACCGTGGAATAATCTACCTATAATCTGAACAACTGTTTAACACAGAGTCAGACATTCTCTACTTTTAGGCATTTTTTATCTGCCCACTCCATACTTTTTATACACAGCGTAACCACTTATGCACAGAATAGTAGTTAACTCAATGAATAGTTGGTCCTAACCTTATGACAGATGAAAAACTGAAAATGAAAAGAACGTCCAAAACATAGGTGAGCACGGTCGGGGAAGCTAGGGGGGTGGTTACCCGGGGTAAATCGAATTTTGAATTCTAGGAGGGGGGTCCCAGGGGGGTCCGGACCCCCCCCCCCTAGCTTTTTTGGGGGGGTCGACCCGGGGTGCGAAATTTTGAAATCTAGAGGGGGGTCAGGTGGGGTCCGGTGTCCAAAGCAAAACAGTTTTAAACCATAATAACTTTAATAATTGTTCTTTTTATAGGATAATACTACATTTTATTGAATAAAAAGCCATATTCATGTATTAAAAGGGTGTAAAAGCATGAATATGTGATGAAAATTCACGTTTTTGGAAGAAAATTAAACAGGTACCTAAAATTTTTCTGAGGGGGGAGCGGGGGGACAGATTTCAAAATCTAGAGGGGGGTCAGGGGTAAAAAATTCGGAAATTTGGGGGGAGGGGGGCCCCCTACATTTTCGTCTGGGGGGGGCACAAAATTCGAGGCAACGGAGGGGTGGACCCCACCCTGCCCCCCCCCCCCTTTCTCACCTATGGTCCAAAATCAAAAAAAAACCATTTTACGTGCTTTCGGGAGCATGCTATACAATTAATTTGTATATAGAAGTTCAAAGAATGGTTTCAAACTTCTCTCGTTTCCTCTAAAAAGACATTACATTCGTCTTGATAGAAAATTATAATAAAGTTTTCTTATTACAATTTTAAACCTTATCTCCATTTTAGCCATCGACTGGGTTCAAATAGAAGTAAATTCAACAGTTCTGCATGATGAGTTCATTGCACATAGAATGGGACTAATTCCCATGACATCGGATGAAGTAGTTGACAAAATGCAGTATTCTAGGGTATGTAATATCATTATATTGTAAAAGGTTTATTATACTTAACTTTTATTTTGCCGTTGTACTTAATAATTGCGATCGAAATGCAAAATAAAGTTTATTAAAAATTAATATGGAGCATAAAAATACCCAAGAAACACTAGATTTTGGCTTCTACCCCAGGAGAAAATTAAGGTGGGGTAGGACAGTAGATCAAGCAACAATGATTCCTTGTAGAAATAAACTTTAATTAAGAATATTTCGGCAACAAAATAGACAATTTTTAAAATAAGTTATATCCAGAATAACAAAACTTTTAATCTATACAATCATGATTATTGTGTTATGGACCATTGTGCAAACGGGATATTCTGGCTCAAGAATGTGCTAAGCATAAAATATTATAGCATTTCAGAATAAAATCCAGTCCAGGCAGCGTTATTATTAAACGTAGATTTAGGATTGTCAATGCAACGATTTCTGTCCGGAGTGCGCAGTGGAGTTCAAGCTGCAGGTCCGTTGTGAAGACGACCAGCCCCGTCACGTGACCACTGCGGACCTGAAGACCGGGGATATGCGCGTGGCCCCCGCCTGTGGTGTCCATCGACAAGACTCCCAGGACGACTACGGACAGAGCAGCGAAGGTTTGTATACCAATATTTTGAGTTAATAGAGCTTAAGAAGAAACTGGAATTTACTGTTTACTACACTCGCTCGAATGTAAAATCATTTGATTAAAGTTTGTTTTTTTTTTGCCGTCCAAAGCATTATTCGTTTTTTAAAATTTTTTTTTTAATTTTGTCTTGATTTTCTGAACAGCTTGACAAGGTTGGAAAAGGGGGGGTGGGGGGGGGGGGGGGGGGGAGGGGGGGGGAGGAGAAAATACTCTTATCGTTTTTTTTCTGGAGGGCATTTTACCCATCTCGTTTGTGGAGGTTGAAGAATTAATAGGTAAAAAACGCAATTTTGGTCAAAAAGCTTTTTATAGCATTTTTGATATTAAAGATATTCTGTTGTTTTTGGGAGGTGGAGGTTTTTATTTTTTTTTTTTTTTTGGGGGGGTAATTTTTTTGAGGGGGAGGTTGAGGAGGTAGACACCCCCCGTGCCTGTATGAGTAAAATAAATAAAATATAATATACTTTACTGACAATAAGATTTAGTATGTATCTTAACTGACAGAATATAATTCGCAGAAATAGGATAGTGTTTTTAAATTATAATATAGGAAATTCAAAGAGGTTTATCCTAACACTAAGCCCTTTCCTAAACTCAAAAACGAGGCGTTCAACTCAGGAAAAAACGATTCCAATTATTATTATTTAATACATTATTTTTCATTCAAAATTGAAAAACAAAATCTTTACTCAAGAACAAAAATATTGTTTAAAAATAATAGTTTTCACTGGGTTTTTGAGAATTCATGATAAATTATTTATGAGTTTTTGAGTTAATTCCTAAAACCTCATAATTTGTTTTAAAAAATGAATTTTCTAGATTTTAGCCTGGTTAAACGATTTAGGGAGGATTAAGAATTTTCTTAATGTTTAAAACTGGTTTAGACTAGGATAACGTAATGTCAGACCAACCTGCCTATGTATTGTTTAAAGTTCAACTCCAAAAAAATTTTAAAACACGGAACCTCGCTTGAATTTTTACATTGATAAGAGAATATTTGAAGATGTTTTATGATAAAAGTTTTTCGTTAGTTTAGGAGGCAGCCTATAACATTATACAAAATATCTTTCATCCCAAAAACCCTTTTAGCGTTTTTATAGTTTACGTAACGCTCAAATTTTATTGAGGTTGGTTTCTGTGTAACCTTAAATTTTAGGGACGTTTTCATTTAAAAAATTATTGTCCACTACCATTCTTTGATATATTCAAAATTAGACTTCAAAAATAATAACTTAAAACTGATTCTCAAAAGCTAATTCTTAAAATGATGTTTTTTAGACATTTTAATTGTAAAATTACGGAAGGGTCAAGAAATACGAATGCGATGCTATGCCAAAAAAGGTATAGGTAAAGAACATGCTAAATGGAATCCTACCTGTGGTGTTCCATTCGAATACGATCCTGACAACGCTCTTAGACATACCTTCCTCCAGAAGCCAGAAGAATGGTGAAATATTTTAAATAATAATTATCCATTTTTATTAATAAATAAATAAACACAAATTACTATCGTTAAATTATTACAATATTGTTTCAGTTCACTACGAAACATTCAGCTTAAATATAAACAGAAGTTATATGGTGTAAGATATTATTCAGCTTATCTAACCAAAAATGGATTAACGTTATCATTTAAGCTGACACACATAACTGCTGTAAAATGTTTTTGTTATATTACAATATATAAATGAATTGTTTAATTGTTGTGTTTTTTTTCTTTTCAGGCCCAAGAGTGAGTATTCAGAACTTGATGAAGATACTTGTAAGTCAAAACACTATTTTAAATATAAATTATTTAGCTATACGATGATAATAAATGGTTTCCTTCTTCTATTGGAAATACATACATGGGCACGAAAGGTTAACCCAACAAATTCTGAGATGGGGGGTTAAACCCCAAATTAGGGGGGGGGGTTAAAATCCTAAAAACGCAAAATACCCATATCGTTTTTTTCTGGAGTGCATTTTACCCATATCGTTTTTCAATTTTTAAGAAAAAAAAATAGGTAAAAACGCTAATTTTAGGTCAAAAAGCCTTTTTATTGCATTTTTGAGCTTTTTACTGTTTAACACATTCATTTTAACCTCAAAACTTAAGTTTGGAGGTTAGAAGTTAGAAGTTAGAAGTCCTTTTAAAGACTTTTTTCTTCATTTTTCCAAAATTGGGGCTTAACCTTTTCTCCCTCCCCCCCCCTACTTCTGAGTGGGGGGGGAGTTAAACCCCCCAACCCCCCTCCCCGTGTCCATGTATGGTTTAATCCCCCCACTCAGAAGTGGAGGGGAAAAAGGTTAAACCCCTTCCCCCAATTAAGAAAAAAATGACGAAAAAGATTTCTTTAAAATGACTTGTATTCTAACTGCCACCAAACTTAAGTTTTGAAGTCAAAATCAGTGTTTTAAGCAATAAAAAGCTAAAAAAAGCTATAAGAAAAGGCTTTTTGACATAAATTAGCGTTTTTTTTACCTATTTTTCTTTCAAAATCGAAAAACGATAAGGGTAAAATGCACTCCAGAAAAAATGATTATGGGTATAATGGGTTTCTCGGATTTTAACCCTCCCCCTATATCCGGGTTTATCCCACCCCCACTCCAGACCAATTTGCCCATGTATGCTTGTAAACATCCTAAACCAAATCATTAATGTTAGGTACATTTCGTACATAAATAAATTAATTAATGTTAGAGGTGTGCGCGTGGTTTGTTTGAGAAAGTACAATACGTCTACAATAGTATGCAAATACTTACGTTCAAAGTAGCCCATCTAATTTTTAGCAGCTACTTTTAAAGAATATTTTGGACACGTAGTATTTTCTATATATTTCATTATATTTCATTTCTAGTTTTTTGTATTACAAGCAGCCCGTGTCAGCTATACGGCTGACAAATAATTTTTCCTTTATATTTTATAATCATTTACTAGTATTTTTTTCAAAATACAAGCCTTCTATGACATTCCCGTGACTGTAAGCTTTGCAATGATATCTCATTTAGCCCAATCCGTTTTGTCATTGGGGAGAAGGGTCCTTCCTACTTTGGTGAAAATGCGTTGTCCAGCGTAAAGATGTCCATATAATTTTTTTTATTGATTTCAACTCCCTTACGATGCTCCCTAAACTATAAGGTTTCCCATAATATCTCATTTACCCCCATTTACCCCTATTTTGTTTTTGGAGAGAAAGATCCTTCCGTCTTTGATAAAAAAATGTTGTCCAGTATAAAGATGTCCATGTATTTTTTTTAATTTTAACCCATTTATGACATTCCCCAGACTGTAAGATTTGTAATGATACCTCATTTAATCCGATCTGTTTTGTGGTTGGGGAGAAGAGTTCCTCCTTTGGTGAAAATGCGTTGTCCAGCACAAAGATATCCTTGTTATTTATTTTTTCAAACATTCAACCCTTTTATGGCATTCCTTGGAATGTAAGCTTTGCAATGATATCTCTTTTAGCCCAATCCATTTTGGTGTTGCGGAGAAAGGTCATTCACCCTTTTAGTGAAAAAACGTTGTCCAGCATAAATATGTCCATGTTCATTTTTTCAAAAACATGATATTCTGGCTTTACATTAGCGAATTACTCTTACCAATAAGTTTGAGCCAATTCAAAGACAAAAATTTTTTAACTTCCAAAATCCATAGTGAAAATTTAGTGAAAATGCGTTGTCCAGTTTTAAGATGTCCATGTAATTTTGTTTTAAATTTTAATTCTTTTATGATATTCTCCTCAATGTAAGCTTTGCAATGATATCTCATTTAGCCCAATTCCTTCTGTTGTTGAGGAGAAAGGTCATTCCCCCTTTTAGTAAAAAAACTTTGTCTAGCATAATTATGTCCATGTTAATTTTTCCAAAAACATGATATTCTGGCTTTACATTGGCTATTTACTCTTACCAATAAGTTTGAGCCAATTCGAAGACAAAAATTTTTTAACTTCCAAAACCCATAGGTCCCCCTTCAGTGAAAATGCGTTGTCCAGTCTAAAGATGTCCATGTAATTTTTTTAAAATTTCAATCTTTTTATAATATTCCCCCAATGTAAGCTTTGCAATGATATCTCATTTAGCCGAATTCCTTTTGTGGTTAAGGAAAAGGTCATTCCCTTCTTTAGTGAAAAACACGTTGTCCAGTATAAAGATTCCATGTTCATTTTTTCCAGAAAACATGATATTCTGGCTTTACATTGGCTAATTACTCTTACCAATAAGTTTAACCCAACTGGACAAAAAAAATTTTTAAGTTCCAAAATGCATAGGGTCCCACTGTGGTGAAAACGCGCTGGCAGTATAAAGATGTCCTTGTAAGTTGTTTCAAAATTTCAATCCCCTTACGACATTCCCTAGGGTATAAGCTTTCCAACGATACATCATTCACCTTAATCCGTTGGGTGGTAAAGGAGGAGTTAGGAAACACACAGACAGACTAGCAGACACACACACATTACGTCTATAGATTTAATTTAAAAAGTCATAGCAATAAATATTTCTAATGTAAACAGGTCTAGGTTACCAGGACAGGAGCAAATATTACTGGTTTCTCGTAAGTAATTTTAAAGAAATATCTCAAATGTTTGTAACGCTTTTCATTATTAAATTTCACAACAGTCTTTTACAACAGTCTTTTACATTTTTAAGGAATTTAATTTTGCCTGCTTTGCGAATTTGTAATTTAAATTTAATCATGAATTTAATTAAAGTCATTTTAGACTTTAATTAAAGGGTATTAAGCTAAAACTTCATTGTTGCTATAGGTTTTTACAATTTTTTTAAATTTTTTAGGATGCGCCACTTTTGTTTTGGGGCGGCGCATCGCATTTTAAAAGTAGGCGCCACAGTGACGCTTAGAATCAAACGCAAAAACCATGGAAAGCTAATTCAAATTGTAACAGAATTAAAATTGTTTGTTGTTACAAAAATGAGTTTTTATGGAATCAGAAATATTAAAACTTATAGAATTAAAAATCAAATTTATAAAAGCGAAATAACTAAATTAATTTGTAAACTCTTGACAATAGCAGGAAATCGTTAATTTTCTACCCGGGAGTAAACCGAAAAAACGCAATGAATGTGATACCGTTCCATGTCTGAAAAAGAAACAAAATTAATTGCTTATCATAATACTAAATTTTTTGATTATTTAGTCGAAGCAGCGCCTGATGTGATGTCAAAAGCGAACAAATTTTGGCTGGGAGTGGAGTCTTCGGGTGCCTTGAAGTCCCAGACTATCGTTCTCTCCGCCATTTCAGTGCTGAAAAAGAAGCTGGCGGATCTGCAAACTCAGCTTTCCCACGAACTCCACCAGGATGGACTCGCCATTTAACCGTGTTTTTTTTATCATTTCTTTTGCAATAACTGCCTTGTGCCGTTCATGCAAGGGTTTTGGCGGGAAGAGTTAAAGAGTAGCGGTTGGAAACATTGACGTTCTACCAGATACTTTTATGAAATGGAGATCGAGAGCAGCGATTGAATTGTACTGTTTGTTTTTGTTGCTTTTTATGAACTGGTTGTATTTTGTCCGAGTTACCAAAGAAGCGATAACAACCCCACTGTACTTGTGAATGCAAAGGGTGAGGAAAACACGATGGAGAATTAAAAAAAAAACAATAGGCACCTTGCACTGGAACTCGGTTTATAGATGAAGTATGCAATATACATAAGCGTCACCATAATGGATAATTACCGTATCTCCTACTTATCTTTCGTAGTATGCAGATCAACCGATCGAATTTTTGCGCGCTTTCGATCAGTTGATCTGTATACTACGAAAGATAAGTAGGAAATACGTAAATTATCCATTATGGTGACGCTTATGTATATTGCATGCTTCATGTATAAACCGAGTTCCAGTGCAAGGTGCCTATATAAGCGACTTTGTCTTAAAACCAATTTTCGAGAAATCTACAAACGGTTATTTAATTTTATTTTAATTAATGGCCTTTATTTACAAAAAATTAATCACACCGATCCACTTTTACCAACTTTTGGCGTATTCATTTGATATTTAGAATATTAAATCCATAAAACAAGAATATTATAGGCTATACAAAAATGATGCGGACTGGTGACAAAACTCAAACTTTGAAATGTTATATATCTATAACGGAGGTGCGGGACATATATATGAGCATAACTTAGACTCTTGGCTATCTTTTTAAAAGGTTAAAAAAATGTTTTTGATGACGTCATCACTACAGCCGATGCAGTAAAAAAACCTACTCCAAAAAAACAAAACTTTTTGATTAAGTACGAGATAAGAAACGCCATTTGGTATGCTGTTAAAACACACTTTTCTGAGTTTTTTCTGAAAGTTTGTGCGAAATCGGCTCGCTCAAATTTTTTTTTATAATGCGTTGAATGCGCGCGGTTTTCGCGATTTTTTTGCCACGCTAATACAATGTCCAAATTATTTATTTTGTTTTGCTTGCTGCTCGAAGTGTGTACGATATTGATCATATTGTTATATATTATTAAATGTCCGCCAATTTTTATTTCTTACTTTTGACCTAAAAATTTTTTGGGGGGTTGACCCCCTGAGGGCTAGGAGGGCCAAACACGAATGCCGAAAATTTTTTTTAAAACCATACATTCCAAACCCGTATGCTGGCAGCAGCAAACCTTTAAATTAAAAATTTTTCCAAAAAAATAAGCCTTAAAACTTTATTTTTTTCGAATTTTCGTGTTTTTTTTAGAAAAACATATTTTCAAAGTTAAAATCCTACTACGAAATTGCCAAATATCGCAGCTTAAAATTCTTTTTTTAAGTGTTTTCTTACTTGCAAACATGTTTCCCCGTTTGTCAACACAAAACCGAATTTCTAATAAATATGTCTCTCAACTTTTGCCAATATCCCAATGTAATTTTTTAAAGTGAAGCTATTTTTCGTGTAAAAACGTTTGAATCCGCGATCTGGTCTGAATTGTGCCATTTTAATTGCGAAAGAGCCAATAAATATCATCAATTATGACGTAATAACAAAAATTTGCATGACGTAAAGGAGTATTTTGGAATTTTAACGAAAATTTATGTTGCGTTTTCATGGGGTTATTTGGACCATTTTCTAATATTTTAAATTAAAAAAATTTAAAACTAATCTTTTAAAGTTTATTAATCTTGTAAAATTTTTTAATTGAAAGGTTTGCTGCTGCAAGCATACGGGCTTGAAATCCTTCCAAATTTCAAATTCGTCATTTTTGACAGCTTATTTGTAAGCTTAATATTAGGTTTTTTACACAAACGATATATAAAAATTCGTCATATGTTATAAATTTTACATTTTTGATGGTTGTAAAAAAAATTTTGAAAACAATTTTCAGGATTCATGTTTATCGTACACACTTGGAGCAGGAAGCAAAATAAATAATTCGAACAGTGTATTAACATGGCGAAAATTCGCGAAAAATCTCGAAAACCGCGCGTATTCAACGCATTATAAAAAAATTTGAGAGAATCGATTTCGCTCAAACTTTCAGAAAAAACTCAAAAAAGTATGTTTTAACAGCATACAAAGCGCCGTTTCTTATTTCGTACCAATAAAAAAGTTTTGTTTTTTTTGGGACCAGGTTTTTTTCACCGCATCGGCTGTAGTGATGACGTCATCGAAAAACATTTTTTCCTAACTTTTTCAAAAGATAGCAAAGAGTCTAAGCTATGCCCCCATATATGTCCCGCACATATTCTAATCTCCGCCATGGATATATAACATTTCAAAGTTCGAGTTTTGTCGCCAGTCCGCATCATTTTTGTATAGACTATACTTAGTTTTTTTATGATGTGCAGTAAATGTTTATTGTTTTAAATAAAATATAAACGTACCTATTATGCTAATACATACATTTAATAATTAAGTCCAACACAATTATTGTAAAAAAAATTCTTTTTTCGTTCTCAAAGCAAACAAATACTAGCAGCGAATTATGCCGCAACTAAGCAAGATTTTATTTTTTAATTCTTTCCCATGAAACCTTTAGTGGTGTTGCATTCTCTACATTGTGGCAGTTTCTGCTTTTTACTGGAATATAACCTTAGTTCATTATACCCCACCTTCATAATAATTATGCCATCATGAAAATACCGTAATAAAACTAAAATTTGAACAACAGGCTTATTTATTACTATAATAGTATAGTGGTCATGTCAAGTTCACGACTATATTAAAATGCGCACAACCACGATAAGACCGACGCTCCAAATGAAGAATGGAAGACCCCAAGAGATTCGTAGAGCTCGCAAAGGGAATGAAATTTTGAATAACGCATGGTAGTTTGCAAATTTCAGGAACTAAATTTTATGGTAACAAGTTCGTATGAAACCAAATGAAAACTGATTAAAGTCCGTTTATATCCGTAAACGTAGGTATTGTTGTTGTCCATGAAACTGAATTGTTAAACCGCACAAAACTAGATCATCAAAATTCATTTACTATTTTACTTCAGTGAATGATTTCGTGCCGAATTTTGCACTACTGTCTGGTAAACTGGTTGGCACACGATGGATCAATATTGGTGTCGATAGTTCAGGGTTTCCAGCGAGTCAGGGAGAGCAAAAAGTGGTCAGGGCGAGCACCTGTGAGTCGGGGAGAATTTTGCTTTTTAGGACATCAAGTTTTGGGTATTTTATTTAATTTAACAACACAGTATTAAAAAATTTTGCGCCTGCGGCGCCAACTATTTATCTCTTTGTTTGCTTTTTCCAATAAATTCTTTTTTTTTTATTATAATAAAATAATTTTAATTATTTTTTATCGTTACAAATTGTTTTTCGTACCTAAATACGTTTTACCTACAATTTTAAAAATATTGACTAATTCAGGTGATATGATATTATACTGGGCGATTTAGGCGGCTGTGCCTTCCTTTGAATGTTCTCCAGATAGTAAACTTGGTCGTTTTTCTGAGTTAAAATTCCAAAACTGTCTTGGACCTAGCTAATTGATGTTTAATTGTTTTTAAATGACTAAAATTACTTTCCCAAACCGCCGGGGGAACTTTTTATCCCAAAACCTTTAAAGGAGCACTGTCACAAATCAAAATCCTATATCGCCCAACCCGGACTGCTCCTTTAATACTGAACCAATCGTTCTGAATTTTAAAAATGTTGTAGCCTTGTAGTGGAGCACTCCAAATCCCGAATTTGAGTTAGGTAGGTTTGGTATTAAAGGAGCAGTCCGTTTTGGGCGATATAGGAATTTGATTTGTGACAGTGCTTCTTTCAAGACAGTCGGATTTTTTTTCTTTTACGTTTTTGTTTTAATATAAGTTCATAAACATTCCTGATGCTTTTCAAAAATATAAAAATGCCCAAAAACATAAAAGTTTTCCCACATTACGTGAAGTTTATATTGATAATTTATATTTTTTTTTAATTTCAGTAGATTGTGCCATTCAACATATAATTAACTAAACCATGATGTCTTGCCCTAGCTATTGAATGGCAAAACTATATACATTTTAAAAAACTATAAGTTCAGTGGCATACATTATAATAGGTTTTTTAATGGCTGTTTTAAACCCTCTAACTTCTGTTTTCATACTTGGTAAAGGGTGTAGTATAGTGCACTCCCCCCTTCCTTGGCAAAACTTGTATAGGTTCCCTCTTTATTTTTTTTATAAAAATTTAATAGAAATCTTAGTGCATTCTAAACCCATAAATTAATTACTATAAAATTTTTTCCGGTACGCGAGAATAAATTATGATTATTATTACATAATAAATTATGTATGTTTTTATACCGTTAACCTCTTTCATGCGCAAAATTTAAAGACGAGGTAGTAGGGCATTTATTTTTGAATAGTTTTGTCAATTAATACAATTTTGGCTATATAATTGCCAAATTAATTTAGGAGATCAAACAAAATTGTATATAAATTAGGCTGTAAAGCAAAAGTAAACGTATGTTTATGTCATTCCAAGGGGGTTATTTTTAAGTAATTTCTTTTTTTGTACATATTTGAAAAAAAAATTCGCCTCCGGCGGCTGGGCACTTCACCGCAGACCCAACTCGTAGTTTCTCCCTTTTTGTTATTTTTATTGTAAAACGTTAAAAAGTGTAGTATTTTACTCAAAACTCAAGATTTATTGCAGTATAACAGTTCTTAGTTATGTAAAAAAAATTTCAAAAAAAAGTCGGGGAGAGTTCTGGAAAAAGTCAGGGAGAATACCTAAAAATTTTAAAAATTGGTAAGGGAAGTCAAGGAGAGTATTCCGCCTTGATCGCTGGAAACCCTGTACGACATAAACGATAATAAATAACTATAGAATGTATGGTAGCTGACTTAATTTCGGCCATCTTTTTTTTATTTTTTGGATAATTTTTTTCTGGATTTTTTAATTGAGCCAGGATTTGGTCCCGAAATCAAGCGACAGCTATTATTTTGATATTCCGGTGCTAAATTTGAAAGTTCCTGTTACACTCAAAAATCAATGGAGGGTTTAAACTTTTTTTTTAATAGTGGCCGAAGTTAAGGCGCGTGCCATTAACTTCGGCCACCTCGAAGAACTGGCTTATAGCCAGTTCTTTCGAGGTGGCTAGGGTAGTGCATTTAATTTCGGCACTTTTCCAAATTGGGCATTTTTGATTTTGGACTATATCTTTGGTAATCCTGGACGGAACACGACGTTTGATAGCTCAAATGAGAGTTAATTATATGTAGATGACTCTCGTGAGCTTTTTATTTGTTATGTTATGATATTTTCATGTGAAATTGAGTGATTTACAAAAAATAAAATTGTTACTCGTTTTTAGAACATGGGCATTTCATGATTACGCAATAAATTGGTTTAAAAATTAAACTGTCCTGGTAAAATTTAGTCTATTTTCCAAATTTTTAGTCCCCGTTGTTCTACGTTGCGTCTGTGGTAAGCAATCGTTATAAAATAAAATAGTGTAATTTCGGCACACATATTGCAAAGGTAAAAACGGGTTGAATTAAGTGGTCGGGTGTTAAATTGTAGTTGTAAATAGTTAAAAGACAACGTTGAAATGTGTAAGGGTCATAGCACTGCACTTAAACTCGATTAAGATGGGTCCTTTTAAAAAGTGCCGAAATTAAAAGCACTTTTTCTCAGATTTTGCTCATTTTGATACCATTTGGCATTTTAGCTGTAACTTTTTGCCAGTTACACGTTGAACAACAAGTAAAAACTTAAATTAAAGAAAACTGTCTGGAAATAATGATAGGCTTTTAAATTTTTGAAACTGATGATTTTTTGACTGAGAAACAATCGATTGTTTGTGAAGTGTCGAAATTAAATGCATACATTTAATTTCGGCACTTTTTCATATCTTTTTTAAACTGATTTAATTAAATAAAAAAACAACTTTCGTAAAATGAAACTTTTATGACGCAACGAAATATCGTAAAATCTTTAAAATGAGCTATCAAACATGAAAATTGGGCCATACAGTTAAAAGTTACATTGGAAAAACGAAAAAGTGCCGAAATTAAATGCACTACCCTATTGGTAAAACGAACGATAAATATTTTTTAAAGTTGCAAATTTATCCTTAAGTATTGTTCTTGGTACATATAACTTAACTTTTTCGAGTTTTACAAACTTTTAGCTGTTAGCTGTTGGCAAGACTTTAAATAATTATTTCAAAACCTTAAAAAACACAAGTTTTAATACCACGTGTTTTTTGTTAAATTTTTTTGGCGTGAAACAATATTTCAACATAAAATGGCTTTTGTTACAGTCAGCCAACTTTAAAGAAAGCCTGATAAAAATTTTATTCCACTCTATTGAGTTTTTTTTTATATTTTTAACCTAAAAATAACAAAAAACAAAATCCGCCTTAATTTCGGTCACCTTTTAGGTATTAAAAAACAAAAGCCTAAAACAAAAAAACAAGATAAACCAAAATTATCAACTTTAAGGATAAACAAGACGTCACAAAAGGTAAGGAGGGGTATAATTCCACACCAACCTTTGCCTATCTCTGATGTTTTATATCTGACTGTATCCCTCCGCCAAAAATATAACCTATTTTTTTACTGCATTTTATCTAATCTTCTTGATGTTCCTATACCAGTTTATTAATAGTTCAAACCTAGTCAATAGGGAGTTGAACTACTCCAGCCCGCACAGATGTTCAATTCCTAATTTCTATGCCTGCATCAATCCGCCAAGAGAAATAACCTGACATTTTTTACTGTGTTTAAATTTACTTTACACAAGTTTTTAAAGCCATGGTACTATGTATCGTAGCAAGAATATATAACACAAGAGAATGTCCGACTGTACACTAAATTTTTGACCAAAATTTTGCGAGAAAAGTCGCACTTTTGAATTCGTGTGCGACTTTTTTTGCAAAAATCCGCCATTTTCTTCTAGTTTTTCCGCGCTGCAATTTTTAACACAGTGTTAGTTTTCTCGCAGTGGGGACTGCGACTTCTTTTGCACTCTATGCTGCTTTATTCGCACTGCGATTATTTTCGCACTGCGAGCCTGGCCGCGCAACAAAAAAAATACAGACACTGGTAGTCATTTTCAATGGAGTAAAACACTTCGAAACTTGTTTTATTTAATTTTAAAACGTTGGAAAATTACTTTATTTTATTAAAACTAAAAAGTTTTAACATCTTAAGGTAAAAAAAACGACTTTTACTCATTTAAACACAAAATTTTCGCTCCGCTTTGTTTTTATTTTTTTTTGTTGTGCAGCCCGACTCGCAGTGCGAAAATAATCGCAGTGCGAATAAAGCAGCATAGAGTGCGAAAGAAGTCGCAGTCCCCACTGCGAGAAAACTAACACTGTGTTAAAAATCGCAGCGCGGGAAAACTTGCAAAAATTGGCGGATTTTTGCGAGAAAAGTCGCACACAAATTTAAAAGTGCGACTTTTCTCGCAAAATTTTGGTCAAAAATTTAGTGTACAGCCGGACATTCTCTTGTGTTATATATTCTTGATCGTAGTAAGTTGTGGGGTAAAACCCCATTGACATTGATATTTACTATATTCACTATATGAATGCGGATGCATCCCTCGGCCAAGAAAATAACCATTTTTTATTGTGTTTCTGTATTATTTTTGAGAAATTTCCTCCGATCTATTCATAATTTAATACAACCTAGTAAAATATGGGTTATGTAACCCCACCCGTACGCATGATGGTGCCAATCATGTTAAACAAATTTTTTACGTGAATTTTAAGGTGGCCAAAATAAATGGAATCTTAAACTGGGCACTTTGTTAAACACATTGCAAAGTTCTTTCGAAGAAAATATCAAAACATGAAAATTAACAATTTTGAGCTTTAACTTATTTTTAGGTTATATATTGCTTGGTTCTAAATTTGATGCAGTTTATTCACAAAGCAAAAATCCAGAAAATCCACAAAAAATAAACTTTTTGTATGAAAGTGTTGATAATGCAGAATAACACAAATAAAAAAAACGTTGCAAAAACACTTATTCAACATTAATCAAGTTACTTTTGTGCTAGTTTATTTGTGTTTTAAAAATAAACTAATTTTCTAATACCCTAAATTGGTGGCCGAAATTAGGGCCTGGTTGAAATTAAGTCAATTACCATAAACAAAAATGATTTAAATATTTATCTTCATGGGGTTGAGGGAACCCAAGCAACTTAAAACACTTTACCGAACTGTTTGTAAGATTAATGATGTTCCTAACTTCCAATATCATGCTCCAGAGCTCCGACCATTTAAAGCGGAGAAAGCTCCGGAGCTCCGCCCTTAAATAAGCGATTTAAAGCTTATTCAAGATTGACATGGATTTGAAACGACTCTAACTGTATTTGTAGGTCTATTTTTATATTTTTAAATAAGTTTTGAAAAAAATTTAGTTCACAAAAAACTTTGACAAAATAATTAATGCTATATCCTCTGTAATTATTCATGAACTTAGTATAAAAATAAGTTGGTTGGAGGTCTGGGGGTTGCTCTGAAGCTCCTAAAAGTGGAGCTCAGAGCTCGGAGCTTCTAGACACATCACTATCCTAGATATACTCGTCTGAAAACTTTAATCAGTCTTAATCATCTTTTAACAGACTTTAGTTTGTAAAATTTTTGTTTGAGTCATGGTGGAAAAACTAAACGCGGTTAACATTGGGACCCAGTCTAATATTTTTATATCGTCAAAAAATTACCAAAGACAAAAATTTATTTTTCAAACAAAAAATAGTATAAACTTTTAAAATGTATTTATTGTAAAAGATTTGATAAAAATGTAATTAAACATACAGAAAATCGGCGATTTTAAACATTGAACGCGATTTGAAAGGTGGTGGTCTAAAGTTTTTCTGCATGGCCCCAGAAGGCAAGCACTAAAAGACACCGACGCACCCACCGAGGGGTGAAAGACTCTCTTGTTACTAAAATTTAGACTTAATTTCCCTAAGCAACCTAAGCAAAATCTTAAAATCAAGCTAAATTTGATGGTTTGTTTGATTTTGAGGTTTTGCTTAGGTTGCTTAGGAAAACTAAGGTCTATAGTTCAGGATCCACAGAGGCTTTCACACCTCGGAGGGTGCGTCGGTGTCTTTTAGTGCTTGCCCCCCAGAACTACAGCGTCACACATAATTTTTTGAAATTTTAAAATTTTTCTCGGTTATTTCTATTTTTTTTTTATACATCGCGCGGTTGTTTTTTACTGAAAGAGGATAAAATGAGCTCAAATAGATCAGGTATTGGAATTTATAGGCATAAATTTTGCTGAATTTTTGGATCCAGTCCATTTGAGTTTGTCTACCCTATTTTGTCACAAGAATGTTGTTTGATGGCCACCGTTTTGTCCAGAAGATTTAAACCCAATAAATTTAAATTTTATAATGATATTTGCTATAGTTTTACCTTTTTGTTTAGTGTTTGTTCAAATGTTTTAATGTGACCATTATTAATTATAATTCTAGTAAATTTTTAAAGTAGTGTCTAAGGTTAGTGTAATGGGAGTTAATTAAAATAAAAGGGGATATCGTTTTTATTAAACCCTTTAAAATTGTTTACATTAATTCTAAAGGGGTATGTGGTTTCATTGCATGTTAAATTATGCCTTCACTACTCCTGCACTTTTGCAAATTTTAATAAAATAAAATAAACAATTATTTAAGTTTTTTCGATAAAAAAAATAGGGCAATTTTATATTTGTAATTTCACCGACTGACGTTGCGCTAGCATATTATTTAACTGTTGCTTACTATACTAAAGATTAATTCCCTATTTATCAGGGTGAAATTATAACGTGGTTTTCGAGAAAATAGTGCAGAAAATCCTGACACAACTTAATAATTAATGGTTACATCACCACTAAAATTTTCACTTTTTTTATTTTATTTTCTGGCTTGTGCGTTTTTTTATTTCTTTCTGACGAAGAGCGGTGAAACCCTTAATTTCAGCCTGGACGATACATACTTCGTCCAAAGTGTCTAAAGAACAAAAACCAAAGGTTCAACTTGGGCAATCCAAAAAGGTTATTTAATTTTTAAAAATTTTTTGGTCGAAATTCCAAAAATGCAGGAAAAATCCAAAAAAACGCCTTTAAATCCTTCAAAATTGGCGTGTTTTGTGTTATCTCTTGAACACTGGACGAAGTATAACCTAGGCTATTATAAGACCGTCGGACTTTTAAATCATCAACCCAACAAAAGTTAAATCAACATTTTTCTTTAATTATAAGCGTGTCAATGACAATGTCAACCAAATGACATTAAAAATATACAGTGAATTCAGAAGAATATTCTAATTACAACTGTTTATGAGAATTATACACAGATTTTAAATTGGTGTACCTGTAATAATGGTACCATATCATTATTATGTTAAAATTTTGTGTAGACTGCGATTTAGGTATTTCAATTTAGACATGACAAATGAACAATTAAAATTAATAGCGGAAAAGGAAGATCTCGATGCTCGTTGGATATCAGCTTGCAAAAAATACGAACAGGTAATTCCAAAAACAAAAATGTGTAATAAATTATCTAAAAATGATTTATTAAAAATGCATAAAAAATCGTCGTTCTCCACACATCCGAATTTTTTTACTTGGGTTTTAGAAAATACCTGAAATATTTTTTAACATTTTTTTTATTTAATCAGTTTTTCTTTCGATCTTGGTATAGTTATTGTAAAAGGTAAGTGTAAAATTTTTCGATTTTATTGTTTAAATAAAAAAACCACATATTGCCTAATTTGTTGCAAAACATAATAAAAGTAATAGTAGTGTGAACGATTTTTAAAATAATAATATTGTTTCTTTTAATAAACCGATAATTCTGTGAAATTTTAAAAAAATAAAGTTAAATAATAAATAAAGTAGAATAATAAATAATAAACAAATATTCCAATAAAAACTCATCTTGGGTTTTATGTATTTAATTTTTTATAAATGATTGTCTTGTACGATTAAAATATGTCAGTTTTTTTTTAAAGAAAAATTAAAAATTGTCATTTTTGTGTTGGCGATTCTTAAATGCATTATTTTTGATGACAAAAAATTTGAGTTTCGTGTTTCCCTGAACTGTCTTTAAATGAATTTTAAAAATTCTGGTTACCACTTTTTTTTGATGGGCTAATACTTGAGGGCTTTTTTAATTACATAATTTAATTATAAAATCACATAATCCGGTAAGTTCAACACCTCAGAATTTTTTTAGCTTTAAAATGTCATATAGTATTCGTGATCACGTCATATATGTTTTGCTCCGTGGGATAGGTTGTCGGAGGAGCAGCACCAAAACAGGGCTTCAAAATGAAGGTGGGAATATGGCTAAAAAAATGCCGCGCAGGCGGGTTATTAGAAAGGCGCGGCGCGTTATTAGACATAAATGCGGGCGTCCCTTTATGCGCGCGGTGTGGTTTGATGCGCGGAGGATTCCTTCCGTTTAGAACAATGGATTTTGACCAGGGTGAATACCTTAATTAATTTGGTAAGGCTTTAATCTGCCTCCGATAGTATGGGGGGTTTAGAGGCAGCAAACGTGCGTCTCAAAAAAAAACGCAAGAGCCGCGGTTGAGACACTCAGAGTCCATCCATGAGACAGTAAAAAATGTCAAAAAAGTAGGCAGAACCGAAAAGCAGTCAAATTTATGTCACAAAGTACCGGAGACAACTAAACTCATAACGAAGGCAGGTAGAAAACAGATGGGATTTGGGTACTGTGAATCTTAGCAGGCAGCGGCAAAAAGCAAAAGCAAGCACCCTTCCAAAATAAAGTATTTCTTGCTACGTAACGCTGAATCTTGTACGTTTTAGGCGCGAAATGAGGCTTTGAAAACAAAAAAACATTATGAAATTGATTTTCAAAGGTGGGAACAGAAATTTCAAGAAATGGACCAACGTCATAAGAATCAACGACAAGAAGAGGAAAAATTAATCAAAGGGTTGCAAAAGCGGATTCAAAATTTAAAAAAGGAAGCAAGTAAACAAATAACTTGCCGTTAAAATAACGAGAAGTATTATAATTTTTAATTATGATTTCTAGCTTTGAAAACGGTTGGGAAATAAAGCAAAAAACAAAGCATTTACATAAAATAAACTATATTATGGTAAAATTTAGATTTTAAAAACATGTTAAATGAATTCTAAAAAAGGAGCAAAGGCCATAATAAAAACAGGTGGCTCACAAAAATTTTTTGCTTTTTTGGCTTTATATTTTCCCACTTACATCATCAGTGCCAAAATTATCAACGTAGGAACATATATTTTGAATAAAAACCTAAATTTCAAATTTTGCAAACGTTTTCTTATTTTGATTAGTGCAAAATTTCGTAATTAAACCGAACAAACAAAGACCATTCCGTAATTAAAACATGTCGCTTATAACGAATTTGCCGTTTTTTGCTATTTTAATTTTCTACTTAGACCACCAGTATCAATAATTTTCAACGTAGGAATAAAACTAATTTCTAAACTTGTTTATGTTTTCATATTTTGATTAGTGCCAAATTCTCGGTCTTTATTGTGCCTTGGGGCTCTTTTTTTTAAGGATTTAATAATTTTAAAAATATTCTTGACGGTTTTCAAATATATTAACAGAAAATTGTGTCACAAAATTTTTAAAATGCTATGTATTGCATCTTAACTTCAAAATAAGTAAAGCAGAAGGATTTTTTTTAAAATTCAACTAACGTTATAGAATAATTTTTAGCCAATTAGTGCTTATGAAAAAAGGAAATCTTTCATTTATTGGAGATTAATTTTTTCCAAGCATTAATTGGCTAAAAGTGATTCTATTAGCTCCTCCCACAACCATTCCAACAGAACAAACATATATATGACATGATCACGAATACTATATAGCATTTTGAGGGTTCTTAAAATCCTGACGTGATCGAGTACAATAATTCAAGCAAAAATCTTTATTCACTTAAAAACTGTGTGAACTTCTTTTTATTTTAATTGTTTTCAATTCTCAACTGTTTGCAGTGACGGATTTGCTAGTGGCGTGTTATTTGGCATTTTATTCGAAGTTAAATTATGATTTGCTCATTCACTGCATCCAAATTTACAATGTTCAGTTTAAAACTATAATTGTTTTTATCCCATAAGATATCGCCTTTTAAAAGTCCCTATTTTAATAATTACTTAATTGTTAGAAATGTCCAAAAAATTTTAAATAAGTAATCTTAAGCTTATAATATAATCTTTAAACATTTATATTAGTTTAATCGCGAATTTAAATTATTTTTATTGTGTTTAATATAAGGTAAAAAAAACTATTAAAATGTATGATATCTTTAATTATTTGGGATATTAGCACAAAAAAGTGCGGAGCTTTTAGGAACATCGTTACAGTTTCAAATTCAACTTCCCGCTTTATTTAAACGCGATATTCCCTATTAAACGTGCGTTTATTATACCGATTGTTGAGATTATTAATCTTTTTGTTTTTAGAAGAAGTTGTAAATAAAATAGAGGAACAGAAACGTCTTTCTAGTCAACTTCGAATGGACGCGGAACGTATAAACGCAAATATTGAAACCACAAGACAACAGAAAAACAAAAGTATCGGTCATGTTAAAACTAAGGTACGAAATTCACAAAAAGCGGTGGTAAGGCGATTTAGATAATTTATGTCATTCACAACCAACGGATACAGGCGGTAATAATAAAGGTGTGATTGAGTCCGGGTTTGTGCGGCCTTATTTACTTTTCGTTGCCGGGACTGCACTTGTCCGTGCGCTTGTGTTGCTTCAGCTTGTGAACAATGGCAAATATTAAAAAAATAGTGCAAAAACAAAAAAAATGTCAAAAAATATGCGTGAATTTCGATAAGTTTTGGCTCGACCTGGCCCGATCCGTAAGTAACTGTATACCACGAGGCGCCAAACGCTTTTTGTGAATCTTGTTTCAGGAAATTGAGAAATTAAGTGCAGAACTAGAGCAGGAACGAAAAGCACGTAAGTCTCTGCAAGAGAATTTGGATCACCAGAATCGGGAGTTAAAATCAGTGACGGAGGAAATATTACGGACGGCTGAGGAAAAATTCAATTTCATTAACGAAAACGCAGAGAACAATAATACGGAGATTAAAAAACTGCAAAATGACGAAGAAAAAGAGCTGATCAAGACGTCGAAAAATAGGAAAGCCGAAATTTCTCGACTTAAACGCGACGTTGAAAACACACGGCGAAAAAGAATTAACGCAGAGGAAGCGGTGAAACTGTTGAAGAAAAATTTTGAAGAGCAAGAGAAAGAAATGGAAGAAGCTAAAAAGAAGCAAAAAGCCAAGGCAGACGACTTAAAAAATAGAATTGGAGAAGTAAATGCGGATCTGAATTCCGCTGAACTTGAATACAACAATAATAATAATATTTTCACTACTCAACAAGAATTGGAAAACATCAATTTAAAACTAGAAGAAGCCTTAGAATCCAAAAAAATGCTTCAGAATGAATTTAACAAACTCCAAGATGAAATAAAACTATTGGAAGACCAACTTAAAAAAGTAATTAGTTATATTTTGTTAAGATAATTTTTCTGTATAAAGCTAAATTTAGCATCGTATTTCATAGATTTTTTTGTGCATATTCAAAAAACTACAGTCATTTATGTATGCATTCTTGAAAAAATATAACAGCTTTCTACATAATATTATTCTCAAAATACTCAAGTATCAATATTTTTAAAAATGCATATATTTAGTTTTTATTTTTACATGTGCATAGTAGGGATGTTCATACCCTCCAATATCTTTCTCCGCAGCTCCGGCCAGTTAAAGTGAAGGAAGCTCCGGAACTCCGCCCTTTAAATGAGTGATTTTAAGATTATTTAAGCTTGAAATACATTTAAAATTACTCTATCTGCATTTTTAAGACTATTTCTAGTGTTTTGAATAAGTTTTGAAAAAAAACTTAATTCACAAAAAAATTTCACCTAATAACCTATATGGCATCACTCTTAAATTATTTATAAAATCAGTTCTAAAATAAGGTGCAGGAGGGTTGCTCCGGAGCTCCTAAAAGCGGAGCTTCAGAAAACATCTATAGTGCATACTAAAGCTAAAGTCTTCAGGCTGAAATTAAGGGCGTAACCGTTCTTCGCCAGGAAGAAATAAACAATAAACCCACGAGCGAGAAAAATTAAAAAAAAGTTTTCTGGGGTTATATAACCAATTATTATTTAATTGCGTCATGTGTTTCTCTGCACGTGATTTTTTCTTAAAAAACGAGTGGTTACTTTACCACTCATCTATTTTCACCCTGATAGAATTTATCTTTAAATCAAAAACCACTAAGAACCGTTCCACTATAATGGAATGTTAACTAGCTAAAATTAGCCGGTTGAGGAAAATAGTTGTTACTGTCTTAATTTTTTTTTACTCTCAAAAAGTCTAGTAAATTTTCCTAACAATAGAATCAATGATATTTTAACAGTTTTATGAATATTTATTTCATATGCAAACCAATATTTGGATATTAAAGTCATATAGTTGTTTCATATTCAAGTTACAGCGTTAAAAAACATGTATTTGCAGCGTAACAAATGCAAAAACTATTATTATACAAAAATTTTGTGAACAGCGTTTATTTTAATTGCCGCATGACGTAGCAAATATAGTTAACATGCCCTTAGTGTTAGTGGACCGGTTGCAGGAAGTTTTTGCCAATCTAACAAATCAAACTTTCTGCATAAACAGATAATTTTAAAAAAATTACTTTAATTTTTGGGCTAAGTAGATAATCATTTTTTTCGTAATATAATTATTATTTTTATTTTTTGCTTTTATTTATAAAAATAAAACACTAAAAAAGGCTAAATTACTATAAGCAAATGTAATTTTATTTTACCAGGTTTGGTTTGATTTTATTTTACCAGGTTTGGTTTGGTGACATTTAAAACATGCAGCCTTTTTTTATTGTACCAACTTTGGTTTGGTGACTATTAAAACATGTCTACCTCTGTTTGCATCTTGAAAATAAGGTTGAACCCCAACTCATATCATTTTGTTAACAAACTTTAGTGTTGTGACTTTTAAACCACACTATCACCAGTTTAGCACAGGTTTTTATGTTTTGTAGCAGCTGATTTCGGAAAACGTACGGTTTTTTGTGTTTTTGAGATCAAATTTTAAAAAAGTGTAATTTTGGTTCTATGCAAATTAACTAATACAAATTTTGATATGAAAATTTTGGTTTCTGGTAAAAAAATAATTCAAATTTCATGGTGTGTTTTTTTAATCTTTAAATGGTAATATTTTAAGGAAATTATTCAACGACTCAAAAAAGTTAAAATATTTTTGAAAAGCTGAAAACACAGAGTTTTTCAAAATCGGTTTCAGCGGCTAAAATTGTCTAATCAGGAACTTCGAGAAATGTATTTGTGCAATGTTTTATGCAAATATTTGCAATTACCTAATTGTGTCAAGCGTCAAATCAAAAATAAAATTATTTGCATAAACCCCTCTAAAACCTTATTTTGAAAAAAAATTAGCATAGTAAAAAAATTTCTAAATTTTTAATAATACTGTAACAGTAAAAAATTTAATTAATTTCCAACCATAAATAAATAATTTCTGCTTTACCAAAACAGAATGCCAAGCAGTCTTTTAAAGTATTTTGAATGGTTTGATTACTACTGAAACTAAAAAAGTTATCTTACATTTTAAAATAAATGCCGTTTGTTTAAATTAAATTTGAACTCATTATTTCATATTTTTCTTGTGTTTACAAAATTTATCACAATTTGTTCTGTTAAGTGTATTGTTTTGAAAATTGTTAAAATAAAAAAAATACAAAAGTTTTACAAAACTAAAATGCCAATTTATCTTTCTAAAAAAGAAAACGTTAAAAGGTCACTATTTTTAAATTAATATCTGCTGGCGGATTTTATGGATAAACTTTGCTTTTATATTTTGCACTTCCTAGCAGCTTTTAAGTTTAATTAAATTAATTTTTTTAACACATTAGGTTTTTAAATGATATTTCAAAAATATAGGTCAAGGTCTTCTATTATTTTTGCAAATATCAACACGGATGCATAAAAATATTACACATATGCTTATTGATCAACGGATATTCTGTATAATTTCTTTTCGTTTTTTTTTCATTTTTATTTTTATTCATTTAATTTATCTTGACTAATAATTTATGTTTTAAAAGCCCAATTCAATGGTTTTTCTCTTTAAGCTTAACGAAATGTTAACTATATTGGAAACTTCGCAATCAACAAATATGTTAAATATAGAAGAAAAACTTGGCACTGTTTATAATGAAAATGAAAAATTGGAAAACAAAGCCAAAACATTAAAAATTAAACTGGAAGAATCTCAAAAAAGTCTTGGGTAAACAAAACTTTAAATAAAAATTTTAAAACTAAATAAATTCCTTTATCAAAAACAATTTTAAAACAGTTACTGTTTTTTTAACATTTAAAAACTTTATAAATTGTTTTTAAAATATATTGCAACAGATTTTGTGCCTTCCTCGTAGTAGTACGCGATCGCTAAGTGGAATTTATTGTATTATAATTAAGGGTTTGTCTCTGAGATGCATATCCTAGCTGGCGCGTTTATAGACTCTATAATTATCCCAAGCTGCTCCAATTGTGGCACGTTAGTTAGGACAATTAGTTAGCCCAATTTATTAAGGGTGGGTATGAGATTTTTAGAGCCGTAAAAAGGAACTTGGAGCCGTTCGAAATTGTTGGGAATTTGAAACCACGAGTAATGGGAACTTTTAGCTCTTAATAAAAAATAGTTTAAGGTTATATTTAGGCTTAGTTTAGGCTTAAGTATTTAGGTTTTAGATATTTTTACTTGCGGCTTCAAGTTTTTAACTTATGGCTTCAAGTTCCTGGTTTTTCGCTCTGAGTTCCAGCTCCAAGTTTCAAGAATCTTACAACCACGAGCAATGGAAACTTAAAGTACTTAAGGAAAAGTTGGTTTGGGCTTAGATTAAGGTTTCGCTTAATACGTAAACGTTTTAGCCATTTATAATTTAGGCTTTAAGTTCTCAATTTACATTGACTCCAAGTGTTCCACTTGCAGCTCCAGGTTCCCATTTTTTTACTCCAAGTTCCCTCAGTTCCATTGACACTAAATCTTATTTTAATAAAATTTTACGGGGGGACGGTGAAATATTTAATAGGGTAGGCTCAAAACGCATGGTTGTTTTAAGAAAATTATGCGTCTTTTAACTATCAAAAATAAACTCTTACATAACTAAAGAACTTTAAACTTCCTACTGGGAAAATATCATTTGTTGTGAGGTCACTTGTCTAAAAACAATGCTAAATTGTTTCAGGGTACTGCTTTATAAACGGTCAAACATTTGATTTGGTTTTTAAAATATTTACAAATGCGGTCAAATGAGTTTAGGCACTCATAAGCGGCCCAATGAGGCTATAAAAATAAAAAACTTCATTGAAAATCAGGGGTCGTATGCTGAATGTTTAATCCGACTTAAAGTTAATCTGAGATTAGCGATTGTCGTCACACAGTAAACATACCAGCAGTATCGATTAGATACTCTAGTTTAACGAATTTAATCTGAGATTATGTTTAATCCCAGATTAAATCGTCACTAACTCCAGATAAAATTAATAATTTATGCAAATTTTTAAACCACCTCAGGAGGTGGATTAAAAATTTTGGGGTTTTTCCGCTAATCTCGGATTAATGACAATTTAAAAGTCTATTAACTTCCTTAACCTAGATTATTCAATCAATACTGTTAGGTAGTTTACTGTGTGTCGACAATCGCTAATTTCAGATTAATTTTAAGTCGGATTAAACCTTCGGCATACCACCCCAGGATTTAGGCAATTTTTTTGAATTTTTAAAAATAACCAGTGAAAAACATTTTTGAAATCTTTCGGCAATTATTTAAACTGTTGTTTAAATTTTTAAAATTTTAATTTTTAAGTTTCAAAATTTTTTTGGTAATCTTGTGTATGCTAGATTTCTTGCATTTTAATTTTTGTGCTATTTAAATAATAACTTGATGTGAAGTTTTAAATTAATAATTAAACCTGCTGAATTCTAAGATTTAGGTGTTATTCTTTTTACTTTTGTAAATTTGCAAAAAAATAGTTGTTTTTTTAAGGTGGAACGATACAGTTAGGATACCCTGTCGGTTTTTGTGTATAACTCGTGCCGCACGTGCGACAAACCGAAGCAAACTATATGTTGGGAGAAAGGGTATTTTTTCCGGTCAGTTTGGTATCCTTAACATATTTGGTGGACTATTCCACGCCGAGATATGCTTCGTTGAAAAAAGAATTTTAAAACAGTTTTTTCCAATTTACCAGAACCAGAGTTAATATTATGTAATAAAAATTTAACTCAAGATAGATACACCAAATGTACATGCCCACAAAAATTTTCAGCGAAATCCCTACTATTGAAATTTTCAAATTTCGTTTTATTGCTAAAATTGTTGAAGTAAAAAATAAAAAGAAGTGATAGTAGAGATTTCGTTAAAAACTTAAAAACTGGCTTGTAATTATGATACAACTGCTGTGTTAAAAGTTGGGAACAAACTAATTTTTATCAAATGACTAAACTTTCATTTATATTTTTCTGATTTGACGTCGGGAAACTACATTTTGAAACGTTCGTTTAAAACTAGCTTCTAAGAAAGAAGTTCAGACGGGGCAGTAGCCGAGTGGTTAGAGCGGCGGACTCATAATCCCCGAGCTTTAGGTTCGAGTCCTTCTGGGAAATATTTTTAACCTCAAAAAAAATTTTTTTTTTATTTTTAACTTTTTTATTAACAAAAGTGTTCATTATTCAATACTGTATTCAACCCCGAGTATATGTTTTGAGGTGGTTTTGAGGTAAAACCGCTATATAGTCAGAATGCCCCCAAGAGAGGGGAAATCGCAACCCCCCTAATGCCCCCCGGAGGGTCGAATTGAATAACGGAGGTCAGATTCGTCATCAAGACTTTCGAAAACCCCCGAGTACATGTTTTGGGACAATTTGGGGAAATTTTTGCAACTGCATCGTTCTACCTTAAGGGAAAATTTTTATTTCGTGGCGGGACACGGGAGTTGATTTTTTATTTTAGGTTCATTTCTTTCTCGCCAAGTCCAAGATCCTCTTTTCTACAATAACAATTAGTATGGATTTTTTTATCAAAAAGAGGCACCCAAAGCGTTGTCCTAGCCGGTCAAAACGGCCGCAAACTTGCTAGCATTTTTAACTGGCAAATAGCTGTGTTAAAAGGCTTATTGGCTTAATTATTAATTGTTATAGTTGTTTATTGGCTTAGTACAGGTGCAGAAATTTCACAAATTCCGGCTTTGTTTTTAATAACTTGTTTAATTGGTACAGAGAATAAAATTTGATTGCATATTGTTGATAATATTATAAAATACTTGGTATCTATTTAAGAAAACTTGTCCACGATATAAAAGACATTCTCCTAAAAACCAAAAGTTTCCTGTATTCAGATGGAGATGGTGTACACCTAAGTGAGCAAGAGCTAGAAGAAACACTAGAACGCATAAAGGCCACAATTGAAGCTCCAGTACAGCTCAGATGTGTCTCCAAAGTTTTAAAACCGATTTCAACGTGCGTTAATCAATTAATAAATCTTGATAAATCAAAAATATACCTATAACATAAACATAAAAATATGTAACTTCCTATACTGCTAAAAACATTTACTGCCCTAACTAGGGAGCGCCCTAGGAAGGGCACTCGAATGTGTTAATTAGGATAGTACCTTGTTTTTAAACAGTTAGTCCCACTTAGGGCATGTATTAGCCCTAATTAGGGCGCGCCCTAATAGAAGCACTCCTAATTAGAGCGCACCCTAATTGGACCCTGTGACAAAAGGTCACTTCATAAAACACTTCACCTAAAATTATTAGTTTATAAAAATTATTAGTTTGTAAAAATGAATTATTAAACACCTTTCATTTTATCATATTCACACAATTCCTGTCTATTAAAATTCAATTAATCAAGGTTTTTTTTAAGAAAAATATAACGGAACAGCTTTTTGCTTAAAATGATTTTTTTTCTGAGGGCCTTAATTAGAGCAATAAATGTGTTTGAACATTTTATGAAGTTACATATTTTTCCTTTGTTTTTATGTTATATATTTTTGATCAAACTACGAGTTTACTGTTGTGGCATTCATTAATAAATTCCTAATAAAATTTAAGTTTCATAAAATAAGATTTTGTTGTAAAAATAAATTGAAAACTAGGGTCCCTCCTTTACTATCTATCTATCTAAGAATAGATTGCTTAATAGTATTTTCACTGATGCCATTTATCCAAAAAAGTCTGTATAAAATTAAAAATGAAATCACTGTTATCTTTTATATATTTTTGTTAAAAACAATAGTAAATTCATTGACTAACGTATTTGAAATCAAGTGAACATGAAAAAAACATTAACTATAACGATTCTATTCAAATTTTAAGCGAAATTTCACTTGCAGAAACATATTTGACAGCTGCTAAAAACGACATTGCAGCAAATAATTTTAGTTCTGTTAT
>JASAMX010019610.1:0-21606 GCA_030248175.1 Microlaimidae sp. YZB2_3 | reverse complement strand
CAAAACCGGAGTTTTCAAAAAAAACCCAGCAAAACCAGCGTTTTTTTCATGGGCAATTTTTATTTGGCGGCTATTTGGCGGCAGTTTGGCGGCAGATTTGGCGGCGCACATCCAACACCCGAAAAAGTTTGGCTTTAATATTAATTCCACCATTATTTTTTAATCAGCAAATTACTTAAGATTTAAAATAAAAGGTTAATATGAAGCAATTGTACCAACCGCAACAGAAACTAAAGTCTGTTCAAAAATAATTGAGACTGGCAACAAAAAATAAACTTAAAACGTTGTATCTCAAAAACGGCCGTACGAATTAGAACAATACTTATATCAGTGTGTGGCTTAGATTTTTAGCTATTAACTAAAACTTAAAAAAGAAGTTTCATCAATGAAGCCATTACTATGGCCAATACAGTAAAAAAACCTAGACATAAAAAAAATCGAAACTTTTTTATTACTGTGAGATAAGAAACGCCACTTGCTACGCTCTCAGCTCATATTTTTTTGAGTTTTTCCTAAAAATTTGAACATGAATGAAACGGTGATTTTTTCACCGTTTCTCAACGTTAAAAAACAACCGGTTTTTACGTTTTGTTTACTGACATAGGCCTTGTTTACTGACATAGGTTTTTACGTTTTTACGGCTGTAGTACATAGGCCCATTTAATGTTAAGAATGCTCGATGCTTTTGGGATGTGAGCAGCACAAACGTAAGTTACACCAAACGCGTGCCATTTTTTATCTCTTACTTTTGACCTAAAAACTCTTTTTGGGGGTTGACCACACGGAAGATTATGGAGGCCAGGCACAAATCTGAAAAATTTTTTCAATTTTTTTTCAATACCATTAAAAATGTAAAATTTATCAAAATTTTTTTATTATATTGTTTGCGTAAAAAATCTAATATTAAACTTATAACAAACTGCCCAAAACGACAAATTAAAAATTTAGAAGTACGCCAAGTCCTTATGGTGGCAGCAACAAATTATTAAATTAAATTTTTTTAAAAAATAAGCCTTAAAGGTTTATTTTTTTCAAATTTCTAGATTGTTTTGTTAAAAAAACATGTTTTCAAAGCTCAAATGTTACTACGAAATTTCCAAATATCACATCTAAAAAATGTTTTTTATAAGTGTTTTCTTAATTGCAATCAAGTTTTCCCACTTGTTAACACAAAACATGTTTCTAAATACTAGGTGTCTCAACTTTTTCAAGTATTCAAATGTAATTTTTTTAAAATATTGCTTGTTTTCGTGTAAAAACGTTTTAATCACGGGTTGTTTTAAATAGCGTCATTTTAATTGCCGAGGAAGCAATAAAAAACACAAATTATGATGAATGACAAAAATTTGCATGACTTAAAGGTGCGGTTCCGAGTGAAATTTTTTTTCTTTGATTTGGATTATTTGTAGCAAAAACCTCACCATTGCCCCAATAGTCCACAAAAATTTTTTTCATCAAAATACCTCCTGTCAGAAGATATGACCCCCCACAAATGGCGTTTTTTAACAATTCTGTACTTAACAATTTGCTCACATGGTATTTAAATTTAATTTACAACATATGCACTTAAAAAAAGCGAGTACTGTCTACTTTAATTTGATACCTTGATCGTTAAAATTGGTTGTGTATTTATCGAGATATTGCGTTTCCCAAACAAAGAATCCGCGATTTTTTTGCTAAAAATATGAAGTATAGGGGAAAAATCGCCTCTTTTTCCTGCTCTATTCTTAGAGCATTTTTCTAGGCTAGTCCACCCGTTTTTTGAATTAAATTAAAAAATAGCCTAATAAATTACAGTTTTAGCTGAGCAATGACATATGTTTATAATCATTCCGTTGCCGAGATATACTTTTTTAAATAATAAGAAAAAGAAGAAGATCAAATTTAAATTACAAAATTTACCCACGTTGTTTAATTATAGTTAGTGCGATGCAGTGGCGCTCCAAACAAAGTTTACCTACGTTCTCTAAATATAGTTGGCGCGATGCCATGCGCCAAAGATTGCAATTATAATTTTTAAAGTAAAAATAATAATAAGAAGAAGATAATGAACATGAATTACAAAATTTATTCACGTTCTCTAAGTATAGTTGGCGCGGTGCCGTGGGTTAAAATGCAGTGTGGCACCCCCGCACCACCGATGATTGGAATTATATTTTTTAAGATATAAATAATAATAAGAAGAAAAAAGACGCAAAACACCAAATTTACAAAATTTACCAGGTGCTCTAGTTATAGTTGTCGCGGTGCCGTGGGACTAATCGCAGTGGACGCTCCCGCGCCACCGATGATTGCAATTATTTTTTTGGCATAAAAAAATTAAAAGAAAACTTATGATGAACATAAATTACAAATTTTATTCAGGTTTTCTGATTATAGTTGGTGTGGTACCGCAGGGTTAAATCGCCACGTGAACGATTAAGAATATTGATTTTAAGATAATCAGCGTTAGAATTATAACAATAAATAGAAGAAGATGAACAAAAATTACTTAAAATTTTCCCAACGTTCTCTAATTATACTGTGCTGTGGTGCTGTAGGTGCCGTGGGGCTATGCTGTGGCGCTCCCGCGCCACCGACACATTATTTTTAATTTTTTAATAAATAAAATTTTGAATTAATTTTGTCATCAGTAATGCAAGAACTAAAAAAAGTACTTTGTTGTTTTCGCCGTTTTCCGCGCGGTTGAAGCAGATGGCGCTGGGAACTGGTGCCGTTTCTGCCACCAATTAAAACCGGTCTGCTATTTTTGTGCGGTTTTTATGAGGGAATGTTGGTTGTCTGCTCTGTACAATCCTTATTGTTGCCAAAAGGCTTTTATTGTGCGGTTGGGAGTTTTTATTTGTCTATTTTTTCAATTTTTTTATTTTGATCAATAAATCGATAACAAGGACCTAAATGAAAAAAGTGCTTCCTAAGGAAGTTGCGTAATTCCTTCTTCTTTCTAATGAGCCCATGTTTATTTTTGATCAATCAGTAACGAATGAGGAATATCGTTTTTAAGAATGGACCGTTGGAATAATAATAATAATAAGAAGAAGAAGAAGAAGAAGAAGGTTCTGAATTTCAAAATTTACCCACGTTCTCTAATTATGGTTGGCGCGGCGCCACGGGGCTAAATCGCCCCGTGGCGCTCCCGCGCCACCCATGATAAATAATACTAATTTATTTTAACTTTTTAAAAAAAAAACAAACGTCAACAGTAAAGAGTTTATTTTAGCTCAATCCTCGCGGTGTGTTTGTTTCGACAACAGTTATTATTAGTTTTCATCCAATTTTTATTACAAAAGTAGATAGAGCCACTCGCGTGCAATGTTTTTATATGGAAGCTGACAAAACAGTAGACACGGACTTGGAAGTCAGGTACATTTTTCAATTTCGGGAAAAACCTGTAAAATTATATTTTAAAAGCTAGGTCCAATATAGTGCAAATCAAGCTACATATAATTCGGTATAAAATATATATTTTAAATTCTAAAACTTATAAAAATATTTCAAATGATAAGAATAATTGATTTTTATAGTATTATTTTATTTGTGTGTAAATAAAGCACTTCTGTTTACTAAGACGTGTGATTTTGTCAAATGAACGCAAAACACTCGTATTTTAATTGCACAGAGGAAAAATATATTTTTACTATTGAAAGAATTGGTAAAAAACACAGCATTTTAAATTTTCAACCCTGAATTTCAGCTCACGCTTTAGTTTATAAAATTGAGTAAAACCAAAGGTGGATATCCACCTTTGGTAAAACTGTTTTTTGCGGTGGGGGACGCTGTGGCTTTGTACATTTGAATAATGTAAAATGTCATATTAAAAAATGAATATCTTTAAACACCTTTCAGTCAGGCTGACTGTTTTTAGTCAAAACATTTAACTTTCTGTGACAACAAAAAAAGTGGTGATTTTGTTCGATTATCTTTATTGTATTTGAATCAAAAACAAATCTAAAGTAAATTACATGCCTGCCTGCAAATATTTTTTAATATGCAAATTTTTTGATCGACTTAATAATTCGGTAAAAACGGCTCTCAAAACTGCCTCCGGTACATGGGAGGCATGTAAGTAATGAATCAAAGTGCAGGCAGATAGGCTTAAAAGGCAACAGAAGTGAAGGCAGGTTGGAAGATGGTAGGCGGAGTATGTGGAGGCAGATTTTAGGTGGCAAGGCAGGTATACATATGAATTTTATCATGTTGTGATAAATTATCAACAAAAAATTAATTAAATTCGTTTAAAATTTTTAGTGTTTAAACAAATTATTTCTAATGAAAGAAATATGGATACATGGCTTTAACCTATATGAGATGCTGGTATTTTATTTTATATAGCATAAAGATTATAAATGATAATTTTCTAGCATGCTGACCACAAGATTTCATGACCAGCAAGTTCCAATGCCCGTGTGCCGCTATGAAATTCTAAACGGCGGACCGAACGGATCGCCTGTTCGCTTTTCGCTTGTAGGACAAAAAGTATTCCATAAATGGACTTGTGAAACTGACACAGGCAATCAATATTTCGTCTTTTTTTAGTCTCTTAAATATCAGTTTATTAACTATTTTGTTCATGTTAATATATCATAACTTTTTGTCTTTCAAAAAATCTAATTCACTTGATAGCTACTGAGATATTCTTATAAGAATGTAATTTAGGAAATTTTAGAAAAATCTGATTATTTATAAAGGAATTATATTTTTTTTCTCAAATTGTAAAAATTTGTTTTGAAAACGATATCAAAACTTGTTAGAAGAAAATAATGGAAAAAACCAGCCGCAAAAAAGCCGCACTAGTGTAATAATGAACACAAATTGTAAAAAACTAAAAAACGCACTAAACTGAAAAAAGCCCCTACGTTATACCGAAAAAGTTTTTAAACCTTTTAAAAACTTCAGTAAAAATTTTACGGACCCAATTTTTTTCCAGCTTATGTTTTAAAATGCGTAGCCAAAGATATTTCTAAGCCCCTAGTTATAGTTTTTTAAGGTTCAGTTCCAAAAATTTCTTTGATTTTTCCAAAAACAACCACTCAGGGGTTTTCGGGGGTCCTGATTACGAATCCGAACTTCGTTTTTTGATTTGACCCCGAGGGGGCGCTAGGGTGTCCCGTCCCGAGTCAGAGTGTCCCCCTAGGGGGGACACTCTGACTCTACCCCGGTTTTACTTCAAAACCACCTCAAAGCACGTACAGTATTTAAGTATCGGGGTTGAATACAGTATTGAATAATGTACACTTTTTTTTATTAAAAAATTAAAATTTAAAAAAAGACATTTTTTTGGTGTTTAAAATGATCCCCGGGGGGATTCGAAACTAGAGCTCTTGTATTCTGAGTCCTACGCTCTAACCACTCGGCTACCTCTCCGACTCATTTGATTTGTTAAAAACAACTTTTATACAAACGTATCAAAATGTAGTTTCCCAAAACAAAATGAAAATTTGTTTACAAACCGATTTTAACAAATTATATATCAAAATGGAGAACTCAACGAGTTAGAAACATTGGCCTTGTTTATTTAAAAATCGTATAGAGATCTAATGAGAAATTAGGCTCCAAAGTTAATAAAATTTTCTTAAAAAACTCTTCAAAATGTCGGGTTTTCTCGAGTTATTATTATACGATTTTCCTGAAAACAACAGGACAGTTTTATATATTCGTCTTTTAATTACGTACAAAAATTTTTAAAATCGACACACACAAAAAATATTTATATGTCATTTTGTGAAAAAAACCTGCGATTCGTCGGAATCCCATTTGTGGACCATTCCCACAGCTTATTTTTAATTTTCATGTTTTATCAAAATATAAAAAATGATGTTCAGGACATGAAGATAAATACAGTATGTAGTTTATAAAAATTGGTTACAGCTGTAATGAATAGCGACTGTACAAAGTTTGTGCGGTTTTTTCTGTAGTGTTCCACCTTAAATGGCATTTGATTTGTAGAGAGTTAACACTCGACTGGATAATCCAATTTATTCCGTGAGCTGAGAAGGGTTAAATTCGAATGACAAACTACCAATTGTGTTGAAATTAACCTTTTGGTATTCATTCCGCTGTAAATCTGCAGAAGAAATTCCGCCTCAGTGCTGCAGTGTGTTAAACGCTCCCACTGCCGAACGCGAAGTTTAACACAGTGCAGCACTGACGCGGAATACTTTTTACGAATTTGCAACGCTCATTGAACGATAAAAAATTCCAAAAGGTTAAAGCGTTACATCTGCAAAACATTATTCATTTTATAGCCATGTAAACAATTACACATACAAAATTTAACTGCGCCAAATGTTAAACATTCAACATGCTGTTTGAAAAAATACCAAAAGTTTTTAAGAAGATTATCCTACACTTTAGCTAACAACCCCTTCTTCTTGTAAACAAGAAGAAGAAGAAGAGCGGTTGAAAAAATGATTGATTTGGTAGGGCTGTTTTGGTGTGTAACTACTTCTATTTGGTTTTTTAAGGCGCATACAATTAAAGTGCAGTGTATATTAACTTATGTATGCTCCTGTCTTTTGACGAAATACATAAACAAAACATAAACAATACAAAAAGCTCTTCAAGCTTTTTAATTTATAAAAATAAAATGAAACCAGCTTTAGAGTCAATTCAGACAATTATACGTTTGGTTTTTTTCATTAAGATGAGATAAATAACTCGCAAATTTGATTTTTGTGAAAAAAAGATGATGATGATGCAACCACTGAATGAATTTGATAGTTGATTTTATTTGTTTCTAAATAAAAATTATAAAATAATACCATAGAAATTACAAGGAGACTTTTGAAAAATCCAGATGGTCCAAACCCTCCCATTTAAACGGCATTCTGTGTTAAATATCTTCACAGATTTTTGACGTTATAGAATCACTTTTAGCCAAATAGCGCTTAGGAAAAAAATGGAGATCTCTCATTGATTGCAGATCAATTTTTTCCAAGCGCTAAATGGCTAAAACAGCTTCTCCCGCAACCATTCCTACAGAGCAAAACTTATATGACGTGATGAACAATACTATGACATTTTGAGGATCCTTAAAATTTTGACGTGATAATAATTGAATTATAGTCGACACATTTTGCATGACCGTTTACGACTGTTTTGTGGATGACACAAGTGGGGACAAGATTCAATTATTGGATAGTAATGGTTGTTCTTTGGATCCATACCTTTTGGGTGAGTTGTGTTGCATTAAAAATAACTATTGATATTGAAAACCAATAAGTTTATAACAAAAGTTTTATTTTTGTAATAGTAGTTATAATCACATATAGGCAAATAAAACCTAGCTAACCTCAATAAATTACAATATTGATTCAATTGTTTGACAACAAAACAATTTTAAATTTTGAGTGAAAATGGTTTAATATTAAAAAAAATATCTAAATTTAACATTTATTTATCAAAGTCAAACTAAACCGAACTGCCATCAGGTAGCGACAAATCAAGAAACTAAAAGTGTTTTGCCAAAACCCATTGGAAACTTTATTTTATGATAATTTAGAGTCTTTCAAACGGTCAAAAATTTCTTATAATACTTTGAAACTGCATAATTTACTTAATTTCGGTCCATAAATAAGCAAATTCGAATTTTGGAGAACTTCCAAGAAATCCATTTATAATTATTTGGAATGGCTTAAAAATTACTGAAATTGTTAAAATTATACTAATTATTTTTAATTCTACTTATTTTTTAAGAAATAACCGCAATTTATTCTTGTTAATTACATTATTTATATAATTTTTGCAAATGAAAAAATAAAAAAAATAAAATGAAAATAATTACAAAAGCTAATTCAAAATCAACGTATCTTTTTAAAAAAAAACAACAAATTAAAGATATAGTGTTTCAAATTCACATTGTTTACGGATTTAATGCAAAAAACCTTGGCTTGTTTTGTTAGATTTGTCACTTCTAGACAGCCTTTGGGTTTAAACCGAAATGCCACGAGGTAGTGACAAATCAAAAAACCAAGGTGTTTTAGCAAAACCCTTTGAAAACTTTATTTTAAAATAATATAGCGTGCTCCAAACCGCCTTAAAATTTTAATAATACTTTGAAACTGCATTATTTTTACCTTACTTTCGGTGGACAAGTAAGCAAATTCTAATTTTGGAGAACTGCCAACCAGTCATTTACAATTATTTGTAATGGCTTAAACATTACTGAAACTTACAAAATCTTCTTACAAATGAAAATTAAGCGCTGCTTATTTAATTTTTATTTAAAATTTATATTAATTATTTTTAATCCTGTTTATTTTTAAAAAAATACTCGCAATCCATTCTTGTTTATCGCATTATTGTTATATTATTGCAAATTAAAAAAAAATAAAATAAAATTAACACTATAAAAAAAGCAAATTGCAAATTGACTTCTTATTGTAAGAAAAAGCAAAAAATAAAACGGTCATTTTTCCAATTAATATCTTTTTACGAATTTTATGCAAAAACCCATGGCTTGTTAGATTTGTCGCTTCCAGATAGCCTTTGGATTTAGACGGTTTTAAACAAAAAAAAGATAATTTCTACAGACAAAAATTGAGTAATTTTTGTCTAATTTCTGAAAAGAAATCCGAAATTTAACAAAATCTGCGTTTCAATCCGTTTTTTCAAGTAAAAACCGCTCTATTTCAATTATTTCTTTTATGTTTCCCATACAAATTTTATGACATAGACGGATATAATTCACCTATAATTTAGAAAATTAAACTAAAATTTTATTTTCCTAAATGAGTATCATACTAGGAGTTTTCTATATTTTGAATGAAAATATAAAATATTTATAAATAAATTTTAGGAAACCTTGAATATTCAGCCGATCTCATGGCCGGTCGTGAAGTTCACGTTTTTAAATATGCAGATAGGCCGAATTTGTACTTTAATTGTCAAATAAGAATTCAAATTAAGGAATTCGGTCGCCAATGTGAGGCAAGTATTATTTTTTAAAAATATTTTCGAAAAATTTTCTGCATCTTAAATGTTTATCTTTTTCAGTATTTGCTTAATAGTTGATAAAAAAGTTCAAAGCAGCTTTAGCAATTTTTTCTATTACAGCGTAAACAAATAATCACAAAAATATTTTTAATAGCAACTGCGGATTTGTACCTGCTGGTCATTATGATCAACAACAATATTTTTACCTATGGAAGCTTGTAGTTCTCATTGAAATAATAAAAATTACAAGTTTTTAAACGAATAATGAAATCTTTGGGTAATTTTAAAAATTTACAGTTATCTGAACGTTTAAATGTGCACGGCAGCTTGTACATTTTGCGTTATGTTGCAACCAGCAAAAGCATCCAAACCTACATTGCTCTTCTAGTAAGAACACCTGAAATAGTGAAAACAATTACTATAGATTGACATGATATCATAAAATTCCCGAAATTCTTTCCATTAATTTATTGTTTACAATTTTATCATTGTTGCAGTGTTATTTCCCTAATAAGCATAAATATCTGTTCCTTGTAATTTCAAAACTTCCTGCTGTCCAAAAGCAAACAAATATGCCGCGATAAATATAAATATACAAGCAAACACTACCTTTGTTTTTTAAAATATCACTTGCGTGGATTGTGAAAGAACGGAAGGTGAACTCTAAGTGAAGGTCATATACAGGGAACTTGGAATCAACGGAAACTTTTGGAAACTTGGAGCCACGAGCAATGGAAACTTGGAGCCTTTAAGAAAAAATTGGTTTGGGGTTAAATTTAGGCTTTGCTTAGGCTTAGGTAAACGTTTTAGCTATTTTTATTTTCGGCTCCAAGTTCCTAACTTACATGTCCAAGTTCCCTATTTTTGGCTCCAAGTTCTAGCTCCAGGTTTCTTCAGCTTCATCGACCCTAAGGCCCGGTTGCATCATAACTACTTAAATAGATGAAGGCTACTTAAGTAGCTGTGACTGGCTACTTAAAAAAAATCGGGTTGCAAAATTTTATGTAGCCCACTTAATTAGGTCGATTTAAGTAGAAAATTTAAACCACCTCCAGGTGGTTTTTTAAGTACCTACTTAACTATTATTGTCGTATTTTAACGTCGGTAAATGGCGTTTGTACTGCTATTAAACAATTTAAATAATCAAAATAGACCAACCCAAAAACAAAAATGTGTAGGGTAACTGACTTAAATTCGGCCAGCCTTAATTTCGGCCACCTGCGGTTATTTTTGCTATGCGCAAGGTTATGAAATGAATTGCACATGGCTAGATAGATGACATGATGATCTATCTAGGTATACGCAGTTTATTTGATAACTTTACGCATGGCAGAAATAACAACCGGTGGCCGAAATTAAGGCTGGCTGAATTTAAGTCAGTTACCCTAATTCGAGAAAATCAGATAAATATTTTTAATTTTTTTATTATTAAAATAAAATTTAAATATTATTTAAATTTTTTTAAAATAAATTTTTGACCGTTTCCGATTCTAAAAAAACCCCTTTAATATATAGCCAACTTAATTAGAGATGGTTTAAATAGATAAAGGAAAAAATCGTCATTTAACACCCGCAGTACAATTTGCTTTAGCTTTGCGTTTTTAGGCAATAGAAGGTTTTCAGAATTTAGTTGTAGACTTGATAAAACCACAAAAGTCAACCGTAAGAAGAAGGTCAGTTCGCAATGTGTCCGTTTGCTTGTCGAGAAAATTTGGTGATTATGTATTTTATCCACAAATCCGGCTCAGCTTCAAAAATAAAATTTGGGTGGTATTATTACAATTAAGTTAGAAATTAAAAAATATTATACATTCACAGATTCCGATTCCGAAGATTCTATGAAATTACCATGAAAGATTTCTTTAAAATAGGCCGTTTAAAGTGAGTGATTTTAAGTGATTTTCCCTGGAGCTCCGAGCTCCAGAGCACCGGAGTGAACCTTCGAAGCTTTGGGCCTTTTGGATCTCCGGAGTAAAAACTGAAGCTTCGGATCTCCTCTCTATTTTTGTACTTTTTAATGAATAACTAAAAAGTAATCCCATAAATTATTTTGTAAGAAAATTTTTGAATTTTTTCCCAAAACTTATTAAAAACAATAAAAATAGCCTTGAAAATGCAACTAGAATAATTTAAAATATTTCATGCATTGGGGTTTTTTTGGGGGGCAGGACAGAGGGGTCCACCCAAAGCTTGAGAGCGGTCCGGCCTGATCCCCCCCCACCTAGCAAGGCTGACCCCCTTCCCCCCTCTCTCGACCAATTTCGAAGTATAATTTTTTATTTACTGTCAAAAACACGGTTTTTTAGTTTAAAACAGTGTTTAAATACAGTTTTTAGGTCTACATAGGCTGTTTTAGTATATAAATTTCAGTATTAGACCTAAAAACACTTAAATTATTGATTTAAAAAACTTTGTTAGAAGCGAAAACGTTGAAATACTTAGTTAAGTAGTCACAAAGGTACTTAAGTAGCTAGTGTATTAAGTAGTTTATGGTGCAACCCAATTTTTCGAACTACTGAGCAAAGTAGCTGGTCACTACTTAAGTAGCTACTTAAACTGCCGATTTAAGTGTTTATGGTGCAACCGGGCCTAAATCTAAGTGAAACAGGTTGTTAAATTTGGTGCTATTTGTTACGTCACCCTATTTTGTTATTGTTAATTGAATTGAAACCATGACATTGCTTTTTAGGTTTCAGAGATTCATATAACACATTATTACTCTAAACATTTGGATTAAGAACATGACGATTATTTTTATTTTTTAGCGACCCAGATGTCAAAACTCATTCGGACGAGGAAAGCGACAGACAGCATTCGATAAATCCAAAAATTACAACACTCTTGACGTCAGTTATCCTCATTCTATTTTAATTGCTGACGTGGATCTAACTGAGCAAGGTATTTTTTAACTTTCTGGTTTACACGTATTATATGCGTTTTATACTAACTGTTTTTTGTGCATGTATTACTTGACAAAATTTGCAAACTAACAACTTTGCTTGAACCTTTGGGTAAAATAAAAGTTTGAACAACGGTCATCTAGTAGTCACAGCCTAAATTTTATTGAATTAGGCGTTTATACCAGCTACAAACCAAAACTTTTGACTTTTAGGTATAACTGAGTCATTATTCATTTTTGCTACAACTAACGTTGTTGTTTAACCCAATGTAATCATTCAATGATTAGTCTGCGCTAAAAACTGTTTTTTGCCAAGGCGTCAGTTGGCGCTTAGTTTCTTTATTTTAGGTGCCAGCGCAAAAATTTGAAAACTATTAGAACAACACGATTTTTTTGTCAGAAATTGCGATAAATGCAGGAAAATACTGATTTTATATTGCAGCGAACAGCAATTCTACTCCGCAAAATTTATTTTCAGTGAATAAGAAAGTGGATAAAACATTGCACAAAACCATAGAATCAAAAATCTATGTTAGGTTGTTTTTGTTCTATACTTTAACTTAAAACAAAGTTAAGGCTACATGTAGTTTTGTGGAAAGATAGTAATAATTTTTTTAAACAATCGTTAATTAATTAATATTGGTAGTTATTTAGTGAAACCAATAGAAAACATTTTTGGGCCTTTTTAAATCATTTTGTGTTTAATAATGTAAACTATTTCCAAATTTCAAAATCCTTCCTTTGCCACTGCAAACAAATAATGATTTTACCAAAACTAAACTGCTAGGTTTCGATCAAAACTTAAACTATGTTTTTTGCATTTTTAAATCGCGTTTTTTGAAAGTTAACTTGACTAATTGGCACCATTACATTGTATTTATAAATATCAAAAAATAATAAACTATCAATTGTTGGTTCCACTTTTAAATATATTCAAAACCATCAAGCGCTAAGCAAACGTAGTTCGAGAATAATTTTAAAAAACTGTGTTTTAAAATTTTAAAAGTTTTTTCTGTCTGGGTTACTAAAAAAACTGCTAAAAACATCACCGTAGCAAAACAACTATACTTTAAAATAGCACCTAGACCAAAAGTTTAGACGTTAGAAAAAATTATAAATTAAATAACTTTTAAAACTTTAAAATTTTAAAATTTTAAAATTTTAAATTTATACAATTATTAAAATTAATATAATATAAATGAAACACAAAAAATTTAGACATTCCGGAGTATCTACGTGACTGGAAACACGCTTCAAGCGAACACAAGTTGAACTATGCTTTATCAAGGCTTGTTGACAGAACTAATGCTGTATGTCTAAGTTCTACAGGATTTGGTCTTATATTATCAATTGGTGTGATTTTTATTATTGCCACGCTAAGCATGGCTACTTTAATGTGCATGAAGAAAAATAACCAGGCTAAAACCTACAGGTGGTATTATTAATGTAATCTCTACGAGTACGTGTAAATTCTTTTTGTTTTTAATTATTCGTGATTTCAAAAAGTCTTTCAAATCTTACCAAACAGGCATTCGGTTTTAAAGTGTCAGCTTCAAAGCGAATGAAAATATTTTTGTAAGGTTCTTAGTGACAGAGGAAAAAATGCCTCTATGCCACTATCGATATTTTATTTACTTTAATTAAACTTGTTTTACCTCATGACAACTGTTTTCAGGGTTTCAGTTTTCTATTGGTGCTATTTTTAAACTTTCTTGCTAATGCTTTTTAACAATTTTATATTATACTTAAAACTTTTGTAACTTAAATGGTGAAAATGCTAAGCTTTTATTTAGTATGTTTCAGAAATTTTAAATCATTAAAAAAACACGGCTAATACTGCAATCGACGATTCGTAAATCATGATACAGATGGTTGATAGACGAGAACTTATAGGATAACTTAACCATACGCATTTAAAAGGTCATTAAAAATTGATCCATCATCTTGTATTCAATTTTTAAGAAATATTCAAAACGCTTCCTTTATTACAAAAAAGGCGTTTTTTTAATTGACCAACCTACCATAACAAAATTTCGGTCGGAGGGCCTCCTGTAAATCAAAATGCCTCTCAGATTAGATGCATTTAATAGTTTTTTTAAACTTAAAATACTACAAAAAATATAACATATATCAAAAATTTCAATGCCTTCATGTATTAAATTCAATATTAAATCATTATAGTTTTTTTCAGATTAACCCAACAAACAACATGTGAAAAACAACGGCTATACTAAAATAGCTTACAAAACAGTCAAAAATTACAAAAATACTTGACATTGTTCTAATATTGTATTTAAATGTCCGGTTTCTGAGAAAATTAGGTACAAATTATTGGTTTAATAACAAATTTGAATTTCGCAACAAGACCACTCACACAAAATGTTGTTATGCTAGACATGTCCATAAAATAGGTTTAAGTTTTTTGGCCTTAATTGGTAAAAAAAAATCTTTTTCTCATAATTTCATTGATAAACGGCATTTTTAAAATTTAACTGATAGTACAAAATCAACGCTGCACTCTGCACATTTATGTACCACATTTATTATTTTATTTATTCACGTTAAATTTTTGCCTCCAGCGCACATCATTTTTTTAGTTTTATAGCAATTAAAATATATACCACATAAACAGACAGTAGATAAAATCTAATTAATTAACTAAAGAAAAATTCTATTAGGGTGAAAACAGATTAGTGGTGAAGTAACCACTTGTTTTTTTAAGAAAATATCACGTGCAGAAACACATGACGCAACTAAAAAATAATTGGTTACATAACTGCTGAAATCTTTTTTTTTAAATTTTTCCCGCTCGCGGGTTTATTTTTTATTTCTTTCTGGCGGGAAGCGGTTACGCCTTTAATTTCAGCCTGGAAGACTTTAGCTTTAGTCTAATTATTAAATTGGGAAAAGGAAGTGTATAAGACGGCCAATAAAAAAAAATTTTCAAAGAAATATTTTTTTGAAAATTGAATATAAGAATATAGATTCAGCATAAAATTAAATTTAAGGGAGAATCAGGAAGATTAATTCAATGTACACAAAGGTCTCCAAAAGAAATGAAAATAATTTGTATAAGACCGGAAAAACAAAAAAATATGCACAACCAACTTTTTTTTTCAGAAAAATTGTTTTATATTTATGCCGTTTTTGTGTATTATGATTGTATTTTTTTCGTAAACCAACGTCATATACAAATTATTTTTAACTCTTCTTGGGACCTTTGTTGTGTACATTGAATTAACCGTCGGGATTCCCCATAAAAAGTATCTCTTTAAATTAGAATACGGCATTTTGGCTATAAAAAATTTTACAGAAATAGTGTTTCTATATTTCTTTTTATTTAATTTTTATCTCAATAATGTTTTGGTATGTACAAATCCTGTCGAGAAGTTGTAGCTATACACTAACATAAATTCCGCATCCAAATGCATATTTTTTTTTAAAACAATTAAAACTTGTTTTCAAGTGCAAATCATGTATTTGTACATTACATTTGTAATGTTTCATTTTTTTAATTAAGCAAAATTACTTATTAATATTTTAAAAACGAATGGAGTCGCATGTCTGGTTAATAAAGTTGAGTTAAAGTCCAACATTTGAAAGATCTAAGAAACAATTAATTAATAATCTAGAAAATGGTGGTGAAATCCAAAACGTTACTTTTAACATTGCTGCTTAATAAAATCTTAGAAAATAATATTAAGGTTTCACGCTTTCTTCCTTAAGTATCCAAGATATATTTGTGGCAGTAATATTTTATTCAATTGTACGCTTTATTATAGTAGTTTCGCATTTTTTTGTAAAAATTTAATGTAATTTGCTGATTTAATGTCAGTTTTATTTTTAGCGTAAAATTTAAGTCATTGTATACAATGACGAATTTTTTACTGTACATATGATTTTATGTAATTAGTTAAAAATTTCAACAATTTTTGTTTACATAACAGTTTAAAAAATTTTTTCTATTATTTTTTCATATTTAATATTTTTATAATAAGTAAAATAATTCATAATCTTTTTTCTTATTTTTGACACTTTTAAGTAAAATTTTATTCTTATTTCTTTACAAAAGACTGCTTCGAAAATAAAAAAATATACTTTTTTACTTAAAAAACTTTTTACTTAAAAAAATAATAAAAAGGCTTGCAGGACAAGCATGAAATCCAATCAATTTTATCTGTTCGGATGATCTCTTAACTTATTACTGGTTAGCGTGTCAAATTTAAATGATGTATACACATTTGTGTGTAATGTATAAAATGTTGTATAAATGGTATTCATGTAAAATAAAGTTTTGATCTATCCTTTTGTATCCATACAATTTTAGACGGGACATTATACACCTTATTTGTATTTTTTACAACTTGTGTTATATTTTAACCCTTTGCGGTTTTTATGTCAAAAAGCGAGTCTGAAAAATGTAAAAAACACGCGCCATTGCTGTTAAATGTTAAATTTTGCGTACTCGTCGACCAGGTTATCCAAATCCGCTGGTTCTTATACACTGCTCCTGAAGACGCGATATACACTCCGTGTCTAAACTGCAATATGTTAGAATAACGGAAAATCTTGAAATCAAATTCGAAATTGAATATGAAATATGCTTTAAAAATGATGCGCCAGAACAATAAACAAATTCAGTTGCTTTAATCCATAAAAATTCGTCAAATTATAAATGTTATGCGGTTTATTACAGCGCAAAACTTAAAATTGCGCCTGTTGAGTGAAATGCTTGGTGTAAGGCTGAACGTTCATATATATATTTTCGCAACGATGATTCATGAATTCTAACGTTATAAATCTGGCACCTACAATAAAAATAATCTCAAAAAATTTTATGGATTCTTCAAAGAAAAATACATTGTGATCTTAACATAGAACTACAAATACCGAAATTTTACATGGTATTTTTTAACACAAACTCATTCGTTCAAATAAATTTTTTTCTGCAAAAAGCCTGAATTAAATTTGATTTTAATTGTTTGTTGCTATTTTAAATCTCTGCAAAACTTTTCGAAATATTCATGTAATGCTTAGGGCGCGTACAAACTGTGATTCCAGTTTTCAAATCCCAGCTCCCAGATCTTAGATCCCAAAAACGGCCAACACCTGAATGTTTACTGGGAGAAAAACTCACGCACGCGAGAGTTGTTTTGTTTAAACACGCGTAATATTGTACATACAAATACAAAATATTTGTTTACACAAATAAAAATTATTTTAAAATGAATTTTTAATGAGCTTAATTAAATAATGAAAATACAACTGTAAAAAAATGAAGTCTAGTTTAATAAAATGTTAAATTTTATTGATATTTTATATAAATTGATATTTTAAACACGTTTTGATAATCACGTCAGGATTTTAGGGCCCTCATAATGTCATATATGTATTCGTAATCACGTGATATATATTTTGCTCTGTGGGAATGGTTGTGGGAAGAGCTGTTAGAATCACTTTTAGCCAATTAGCGCTTGTGCAAAAGTTGGATCTCCAATGGATGAAAGATCTCCATTTTTCCCAAGCCCTAATTGGCCAAAAATAATTCAATGAGGTCATAACTCTGTGAACGTCTTTAACACTGAATAAATTCCTTTTAAATGACAGGATTTTGACTATCGTGATATAAATTAGTTTTTTAAAATATAAAAAACTGTAAAATTTTTTAATTTGTTTAAAATATCGTTTTAGCAATGGTTTTGTTAAAAAAATTCTTTTATATTCGCACGCCCGCCTGAAAAAACAAAATAAAAAAAGAAGCGGAGCGTTTTAAAAATTAATGCGCAAAAAAGTTTGTAAAGAAATTAATATTTTGCAGCTGCTGTGTGTCCCTAATTAATATAATTATCAGCATTATTTCGTAAAAACCTCTGTATGTGTACATTGAGCGTGTGTGATATATGCGCAGAGACACCTCTCTTTACCTTAATTTTTTCTCAGAAGTTTGAGCGCCGTTTAAATTTGTTCAGGAAACACTGGAATCTGGAAAACAAGTGTGAACGCTTATTTTCGCTGTTTTTGGAAACTGGGAAAGCGAGCGTGAACAAAAGAGACAAAAAACAAGCGCAAAGACAACCGTGAACTCTTGTTATCGCTGTTTCTAGAAACTGGGATTTGGGAACTGTGACAGGTGAAAACGGTCCTTAGATAGTTGTACAGTATTTGGAAAAAAAATTAGTATAAGAAAGCCTAAAATAGAGATTAGCATTTAATTAATTTTTTCCCGAAGAATTTATAAATATAAATCTTATAAAATGTTTAGTTCAAGTTTCAATAACGTGTTCGCACACAGAGCATAAAAAATCCCGATAGTTGTCGTTGTAAACTCAGGAGCTTTTCATCCTCACGTTAATTCAGTAACTTAAAGTGTTACTCCTTATTTTAAGTTTTTTTCACGGTGCTTTTGTATAATTGTGAAATATCGTGTATGACCGAAATTAGCATAAAATTTTATAAATTAGTTAAAAGCAAAAGCAAAAAATATTGATCGAAGTCATGGGTGTGCCACGACAGAACGGTCGACAACCAAATACGTGTACGTTTGAATGAAACTGTATGCACGATAAAACAAACAGAAACAAAATAAATAACATATTGGAATCAAATAGTACCTAAAATAATTTTGCTTAGTAATTAATTACCCTGTGTTTGTATTTTTTCGAATTTAAAAAATATTTGTAAGTCTAAATTTAGGCCTTTGGGATTTTTTCGTCCAATGGCGCTGCAAATACGCAAAAGGGATTCCGCTCCATTGCTGCTTAGTGTTAACCTTCAAGCGGACCGGAAGCGAAACGCGGTGTTTAAAACTGCGCAGCACTGGTGCAGAATTCCTTCTACGAAAAAATCCCGAAGGGTTAGTTATTTACTGCTAGTAATTTTTTCCACCAAACACATTTATAATGTTAAAAAATCGTTTAAGATGTGAAATAGTTAAAAATTTCTGCTTAAACGTTTCATTCGCTTCTGTAATATTATCACCTCAGTTGTTTCATGTTCAGTTCAAACTATTTTTTGACTAATAATTAGTTGTTAGTTTTTTCTTTTGCTGAATTTCACTTCTAGACGTGACATTTACGGTGAGGGCTGTTCCAAATATTGACTACACTGAAGAGAGCGAGAATGGGTGAGTTTTCCGCTAAAACTGTTGTTTTGTTTGCGGCGGGGAGCCATTGGTACGTTTAAATCCTTGTTATTCCAAGTTCTGACTCGTGGCCTGTGCTTATCATCCATAACCTGACTACTGTGTGTTCCGCCGTGTGGAGAAAAGTAGCTATTGTTGCTATTGTTGTGGCTATTGTAGTAGGTGGGGCTTTTGAAAAGGTGGGTTTCGTATCCGTATAATGTGGATTTTTCCTTTCCGCAAAACAGACGAATAATAGTGTATTTAAAGAGCAGTTTGTACTTTTCGCAGAATATGTAGTAAATAAGCCAGTTTGAGCTGGAGTTAAGAACCACCAGGAGATTGGCGAAATCGTTGAAGAAAAACGCCATCCCGATGTTTTCTGGTCGATAGAAAAAGTCTGGGTCCAAATATTCAATAAAGTTCAGAACTAGAAGCAGAACGTTACCCAGGAAAAAAGCTACTAACACAACAATTAGCATTTTGGCGATTGCGTGCTCGGCCATTTCTTGAGTGCTCAAATACTGTCGCTCTAAATAAGCTTTGGCCATTTTAAAGATTATTAGACCGCTAAGACTTAGAATAACGAGGAAAGGAATGCAGAAGTGAGTCACCAAATAGGCTGAGGTATAGTAGTACAAAAAGTATGCATTGTTTAAACGAAGATTTGGAGCAGAAACAGTTTCATTTTGCTCAGGTATAGGAAGCCGATATTCCCCGAAACGTACAGCATTGTACAGAAGGCTGCCTATCCATATCAAGGCTAGTGCGTATTTGGACTTTTTTTCAGAACAGCAGGTGATAGCTCTGAACGGATGACAAACGGCAATGTATCGCTCAAAAGTTATCATCACCAAAATCCAAATTGACGCGGTTTGTACTGTCATCACCAATGGATACAGAAATACGATGGCAAAATTTTCTAAGCCCTAAAACTATATTAAAAATTTTAATATATTTAAAGCTGATAAAGATTTACAGATAAAGCTTTGTTATGAAAATGAAGGAATTAATTTGGGTTGTAAAATATAACTTATAAAATTTTAATAAATTATTAAATTGTGACGACTCATAACTAGACGCGAGTACGACAGACTTTTTAGGAAAGTAAGATATTTTTTAAAACATTAAATACAAAAAAATTTTTTGTTAAAGGTTACCCCTACCACGAGTAGATCTTTGGTAAATTTACTTAAAGTACAAACAATTTACTCATAGATATGTTTTACCAATCCATCACACCAGTGTTTTTTAATTACCTTAAAAAAATTTTACTCACTATTAGTTGAATATAAATCAGTGACATTGATTGAAAAGGGGTATGGGAAAATCAACGTCACAAAATAATTTAAACCATGCAATCCCAATCGAAAAAAGAGCCGTAATAAATTTTTTTCGATATTAGTCGTTGTTTATTACATCACGCAATCTTCCTGATTTTAAAGGATTGTTCATACTTATGTAAAAAAGTCCTTTGGACAAAGTCCAAAGGACAAACACAGCGTATAAACGTATGTAAAAACGTCGTTTAGACTTTGTCCAAAGGAGTTTTTACATAAGTATGAACCAGCCTTAAGACAGTCTCTAAACATCAGACTATATTAGCAAGCAAATCATTAGCATTAGACCATATTGCTACAAACACGTGTTTTCTTGGTGACGCAGATTAACTAAAAAATATTAAAATTTATGGACCAAAAAGTTTAAATCAGGGAAGAGCGCGGAGCGCTCTTTCCCTTATATTAAATGGGTTAAATCACTGCGCGGTTAACCGTTGTTGATGGCGTCATCGAAAATCAACAAAACCCTTAATAGTTTTTTAGCCAATTAAAAATCTAAACATTTTACATAACTAAAATATTACCCATATTTTTTTGAAATTAAAATCCTAAAAACTTTTGCTAAACATACCTGAATTTCATACTAACAAGCTTAATTTGCTTAACTTTTTTTCGTGTTTTTTTGGGGTCCCTCAAAAATTTTTCCCTGTGGTAAATATTTGGAGCTGATTTTTTGCACGTAGATGCTAAATTGCCGCCTCACCTGAATTTTATTCTCGTATATTTATTCTGCGGGATACAATGTTTCAATTTATCAAAATCGAAACAGAAAAAAGTCTTTTTTATATGGAATACTATGAAGCTACAAGCACTCCAAAAATTTAATGTGAGAAAAGACTGGTCTGGGTAACCTCGTAAAATTGTATGGAACCTAGAAAAACCATTTACAATGGTGTGGTTTTGTTGTTTAAAAATAAACCATCAATCCAGAAAAATCAAGCACAAAACAAAAGTCCAAATAAAGCTAATTTCCAAAAAAAAATGGTTAAATCAGGTCTAACTAAAAAAATTTAAACAGAAGAAAAACACACTATTTTATATGGTTCTTTCAGGTTCCATACAATTTTACGGGGTTACCCAGACTTAATTTTTGTATAGTATACTGCTTAAAATTACATTGAAATTTTGGATATGAAAATAATTGTGTTCATATCATGAGGAGACCATGACGTTTCTTTTAAAATGAGTAAATTTTTTAATGTTTCATATATTTAATAAATGACATTGAATTCAATGCATTAAAAGGCGGAAATTATTGTTTGTTGGTACTTCGTTCAGTTACGTATTGCTCAATTTAAAAAATTAAATTTGGT
>JASAMX010019609.1:0-18560 GCA_030248175.1 Microlaimidae sp. YZB2_3 | reverse complement strand
TTTTCTTTATTAGTTACGTATTGCTAAATACAAAGGAAATTTTCTTTGCAAATCGGTGGTTATACATTGGACAATGCTCCATTGTGAGTAACTGTCAATTGCTTAAATGCATCAGAAAGTTTTAAAACTGACTCAGAATAAGCATTTTTTTAGCCTTTAAAGTCATATCAGATAGCTGTCGTTCAGTGATCATAGTTACATATGTAATTCATATTGGCGGCAATTGAGTCGCAGATTTGATTTTGTAGATGAAAAAGAAAAGAAAAAATAAAAAAAGAGAAAAAAAAAAGAGAAAAAAATCCAAGTGATATGATGAAAACAGCTATGAAATTAGGACATATTGCATAGACTATGCTTGTTATAAAATTAATTCTGTTATCTTATCATAAAAAAAAAACATAAATTGTTTTAGTTTTTCTAAAATTTTGAATTACATTTTCTTTGATAACCATCTAAAAGTTGCCTATTTTCGTTAACTTTCTTAAAATTGCAGGAAAAACTGAGCGAATCAAATTTTTTAAATGGCCAAAAACTGTTTTTTAAGCTTTAAATTCATCAAACTATATTTTGAAATAGAACATTCGGTAACCGATAAAACTATTACCATGGGATACATCATAATTTGAGCTTTCGATCGCACTATACTTTTGTCAGACAAAAATTAATATCTAAGTTGATATCTAACTTTTTGTAAAAATCGTCATAACTGTGGTGTTCTACCTTAAAAACCATAAATAGTTCGAAAACATAAAAAGAACAAAAAACCGACCCAGTCCACTTTTACTATGACTAAAAGGAACCCAATTCACTTTTCCTTTTTTCAAAATTTTTTTTTAATATTTATATAAAACAAAGTTGAAAGTTTATTTATTTTAGTGTTCTTATTGCTGAATTTTACTGAAATTTTCAAGGTGGCCGAAACTAAGGCTTTTGGCCATAATTTCGTTTTCTATTTGAAAATTAATTTTTGACAAACGTCAAATAAAAATTACCATCATTTCAATCATTTTATTTTTTATAAACTCTATATTCTATAAAAGAATGGTGTGCTATATTTGTCAAAAAAAATTTTGTTATAAATTTGAGCCAGTAAATAAAGAAACCTTATAAAAAAAAAACGAAAATGACCGAAATTAAGTTAGTTTTTCTACTAGCTGCATAAAATTGCTAAAAAATATTGGGACAATGTATTAGTACAGACTTTGTTTTTTTTGTAAAGTTTAGTTTGTTTTGATCGAATCAAATCAAATAGTTTATTCTAAGTAAACAAACACAAATACGCATATTGATCTATTTTTATTAGTGCACTGTTAAAATTTACTATCACTAAGTTTTTATAGTAAACATTTGCTATATTAGAGTATGCAAGCCGATTACGGCCGCGAACAAACTGAAACAAAATGATATTCTAAAAAGAGTGAGCTAAAAGGCTTACAATGGTAAGCCCTCTATTTGTAGTCAATTGATTCCTAAACTATTTTTGAAAGGCAACTGTTAAAGAGGCTAAGACTTAATATTTATAACAAAAAAATCTCTAGCATTTCGATTAGTTTTATTATGGATTCTTTTGTAATATGCATAAAGTTAGAATTGATCTTTCTCTTTTCCTTAAGTTTGGGTAACTTTATTCAACTTTTTAGCCTTTCTACATATTTAATGTAAGGCATATGACACCTTCAAAACAACCTTCGAGTAAAATTTCTCTGAACACGTTCTAACAAATTGATATACCTTCTGCAAATACAGGTTCCATTCTACACTTGCATATTCTAACTGAGGCCTAACATACACAGTATATGCGCGTAACAAGTTCGAAATTGAATTGGAATTAAAGGTTCTGAAAATTAAGGCAGATGTTTGTAATGCATTTTTAGAAATTATTTGACAATAATCTGAAAATTTCAGATTTTCTGAAGGAATGTTACCCCAAGATCTTTTATTAAATTTGATTTGGAAATAACTTTATTATCAATGGAATAACTAAATTTGTTTTCTCTGTTTTTTAATCCAATATAAAGAACTTCACATTTGTGATCAGCAAGCTGCAATTGCCATTGCTTAGACCAATCAAATATTCTATCCAAATCTTCTTGTAGTTTTTTTGGCTTATCTTCACTTTCTTCGGTTAAAAAATTGCTAAGAACCTTAGCATCATGAGCAAAAACAGCTTTTCTAATTTCAGAATTTTTTGCACATTTGGTAAAATAGTTTATATAAATAATAAAAAAGAAAGGGACCTAAAACTGAACCTTGAAGAACAGAGCTAATAGCAGAACTGTTAAGATTTTGATTTTGGGTTATTTATTGACAACTTTTAAATCTCTTCCAGTTAAAAATGATTTCAATCCCATTTAAGAAATCTTCCTGTTACTTCCTAAATTTTCCAACTTATATCATTAGCTTTTCCATAAAATACATATATCTAAAAGCTTTAGCGGAAATGTTGATATACAACATCAATAACTTTTTTACTACTAAATACATTGTTGTCCATTTGATTTAAAGTGTCCAAAAGTTGAGTTATAGTTGAGCTTTTAGCCTTAAAGCCGTGTTGGCACCTTGACAAAATGTTGGCGAAGAAGGTTAAAAGCACGTCTCTAGCCAATCTTTCCATTAATTTGCAAACAAAACATTAGTTTATTACCATATAACCCAAATTACTAGCTTCATCGTTGCACCTTCCAGAGCTTCAAAAAAATCCGCTAAGGCTTTTCCTTCTTCTTTCATTAGGCTAATGACAAGACCTATAAAGTAGAAGCAATAACATCATAGAAATAATACAGCAATTTTAATTCAATGATAGAAATGTTTTAAGTTTGTTAGATATATAATCAATAGTCTTTGCTCCACAAAATTTGTTTAGTATAAAACCGTTTTTAGGGTTTTTTGGGGGTTTTTAGAGTTTTTACGGTTTTTAGAACCTTTTTCAAAACTATGATATGTATAACACCATTATTGTTACTTTTAAAATACACATACAATGTAATAATTGAATTTTAAAAAGATTACTTAAAGAAAACAGTATTAGATTATAAAATACATCGCTCAAAAACATACAAATCTTTTTAAGCTATTTATTTATAATTTTGGTCATAAATTTAGTGCAGAACTATTTTCTAACTTGTGATAATTTAAATATAGAAAATTATTAAAATCTACAAACCCAAAAAAACGGAAAATGTGACGATTCCCAATATATTCATACCGCTTTGTTTCTGAACTTCAATGTAATTGTAAGTTTCTATCTAAACTAAGAAAAATCTAATCAGTATACAGTTTTATTATATAAAAGCAACGACTTATATAAATACCGAGAGGATCGATGTAGCCTGATAATAATTTAAGAACCTCTGAAACATAAATAGCTTGCGACCGCATTATTTATTAACGAACGCCACACAAAATATTAGGGTAACTGACTTAATTTCGGCCACCTTTTTTTATTTTTTTGAATAAGTTTTTTCTGGCTTTTTCAATCAAGCCAAAATTTGGCCTAAAAATCAAACAATAGCTATATTTGTTATTCTAGTGCAAAATTTGAATATTTCTGTTACACTTAAAAATCAGTGAAGATTTAAACTTTTTTTTTAAAGTGGCCGAAGTTAAGGCGCGTGCCATTTATTTCGGCCACCTACAAAAAACTGGCCATAACTATTGCTTAAACGAACAATAAAAATTTCTAAAGGTTGCAAATTTACCCATAGGTATTGTTCTTGGTACATATAACTTAATTTTTCCCGTTTGCGAACTTTAATAGTTATTAGCAAGATTTTAAATAATTATGTCAAAACCTTAAGATTTAATAATTGGTATTTTTTGTTCAATTTTTATTTTTGGCTTAAAAAACGTCAAAACAAAGTCAAACGAGCAAAAAAAAATTCTTTATAAATACGATAATATAATGATTTTTAAAAACAACAAAAAACGGCAGGTTCTTTCACCTAAATTTTCAGGTGGCCGAAATTAACGGAATCTTAAAATGCGCAGTTAGTTAAACGTATTGCAAAATGATTTTGAAGAAAATATCAAAACATAAAATTTAACAACTTTGAGCCTTAAATCGAAGATATTTTAAGGTTATATTTTGCTTCGATCAAAATTTGATGCAGTTTAAACACAAAGCAAAAATTAGGAAAATCACAAAAAAATTACTTTTTGTATGAAAATGTTGATAATGTAGAATAACAAAAATGAAAAACTTTTGCAAAAACACTTTATTCAACATTAATCCAGTTACTTTTGTGCTAGTTATTTTGTGTTTTAAAAATAAGCCAATTTTCTAACACCCTAAATTGGTGGCCGAAATTAAGGCGTGGCCGAAATTAAGTCAGTTACCCTACCACGAAACAAAAACCTCGGCGATTTATTTTTTAGTAAATTTTCGTTTTTATACATGTACTTATGTTTTACATGTACTTAAATAATATGACCGTAATTTATAATTACGATGTTAATAGTTTTAATTTAATGTTATTGTTTTTATTACCATTAGAATTTGTAATATACCGTAATATTCGTATAGTTTCCGAGGTATGTTGAATTCAATGTGACATTATAAAAATGATTAACAGTTGTTCGATTCCTTGGAACGATGCATGTTTTCGCGGACAAAAAAGCTGCTTCTACCAAATTTGGTGGGAATAAGTTTCTAAATATAAAAACACGTATAATCTTATAAATTCACGTTTTTTCATATAAATTATAAAATTTATTAAATTTACGTATTTATATCATATAAATTACGTATTTTCTTAGAATATTTTCTTATCAGTGTATCTATTGATTTACGAAATTTTCGCTAGACTGACGGCGAAGCTTTAATTTTGTTTACTAATTTAGTGTGCCAAATCTTTAAAATTGAGGCATAACATAGATTAAGTTTGTAAAATAACAAAATTAAAAAGATTAAATTGTAATTATGCCCATTAAATTGGACAGTAAAATTGTTTTACCTAAAAAGGTCCAGAACTGTATCAATTGCTGTAGCCTAAAATGTTGCATAACGACGATTATGTTAAAATATTTAGTAAGAAATACCATTTTTTAAATTATTTTGTAACTTGCAAAACTACGAGACTAAATATGTGCAATTATATGATAACAAACAAAAAAATCTAAAATTTGAGATAAAGACTTGAGCTTGTAATGTCCAGTCTCCGTGCCTCTAGGACGTGCTAGACTCCGCACTAGCACCCGGTGACTTTACATTACAATTTTAAATCAGTAGCGGTAATATTTATGAAGCATCATCAAAACAAGAATCACAAATTAATAAAAATCGTATAAATAGATATTCAGTGGCCAATTCACAGTTTTTAGAAAGTCTTTAATACGAATATATTGCGTGAGTTTTTTTGTCAACGACAACGAGGAAGTCGGAGTAATTTCCGCTTTCACAAAAACTGCACAGTGCGCATTATGCAAAATAATGTTGTGAATTCAAGTTAAGAATATTGAATTGAAGTCAAAGTGTGTGTAGAAACAAAAATTGTGAAGCGGAGTTTTATACATCCGTATGTCATATAACACAAACCAACTTTAGCATATAATAATATATAGATTATATATTTTTGCTTACAGAACACAAGTCTTGGGATATCATTCTGGTTTTTCAATTTAAATTTATTTCATTGCAAATTATTAAGTTTTATGTTTGTGGGAAAAAAATTAATGTTTACATTTAGAGTCAGGTTATTTTTACTATATTTTATTGCAAACTATAATTAAATTAAAAATCCGCGTGTATACAGGCGAGTATTGACAATGATACCCGGCAAGCGTTCCCAATCGAAGATTCTTTAGGTGGGACTGCATAACGACCAGGTTTGATAGCCAAAACCAAAATGATTCCTAAATTAATAATAAACCATATAAAATTAAGAAAAAAATTATAGTTGGATTCTACTTTATATATTGTTTTAAAAGCTGCTAATATAGAGTCATTGCTTTTGAGGTCAAATTTTGAAAATCACAAAGTTTCTTAGCTGAAAAATTTGTTATTTTATAATTGAATTGAAAACAAGAGTAAATTATAGATTTTGTTTTTAATGTGTGTTTGTTTATTTTGTGTTTACTTAGTATTTTCAAAAAAGTATACAAAAATTTACCTTCGATACACGCCACCAGAGTTGTAAGCACAAAATATAGCACGGTCAGATACCCGATTTTTCCCGCCGTTTGAGCACTAAGGCGTGCAAGGCTATTGACCAAACTGCTAACTAAAACAAAAAAAAATTGCGGCACAAAAAATAAAAAAAAACAATTAAAATAACAATATAATTAGCAAACATTCAGTCTAATTTACAAATATTTTAATTAAAAATTATATGTTCATAAAAAAGATTTTTTTTTAACAAAAATTTGAGTTTGGGGAACGATGTGAACCTGTTACCAAAATACAAAATACCAACATCTTGTTTAATACATTTGTATATTTTCTATTTAAGTCAAAGTCAAAGTTTATTTCTAAAAAACATCGTGTAAACACCAAAAAGTTGCGAACGAATTACGGTCGCCACAAATAACGAAAACATGGTTTTTTCTTCTTCTATAATATGGCCCAAAGGCGCTTCAGAAAAAAGCACTAAAGCTGAAGTCTTCCAGGCTGAAATTAAGGGCGTAACCGTTCTCCGCCAGGAAGAAATAAACAATAAACCCGCGAGCGAGAAAAATTACGAAAAGTTTTCAGCGGTTAACAAGAATACATGAAGATTAATTAATTTCATGTATTCTTGGCGGTTATGTAACCAATTTATGATTTAGTTGCGTCATGAGTTTCTCTGCACGTGATAGTTTCTCAAAAAACGAGTGGTTACTTTATCACTCATCTATTTTCACCCTGATAGAATTTATCTTTAATTTGAGCCATACACAAACAAAGTAAATAAGTTTTAAAAACATTTTAAACAATTAATTTTAAACGTTTTTAACAATTTTATTTTTATACTAACTGTTTGAGACTGGACAGAATGCAGTTATTCTCGTTCAGTTGAATCTCCACAAACTTTGTGCTTACAATAACAGCTTTTAAACATTCAAAGGAAAGAAAGGATACGAGGGATTTAGAGCCGCCGTAAGTAGAGAACTTGGATTCGTGAAAAATTTTTGAGAACTTGAAGCCGCAAACAATGGGAACTTCAAACACTTAAGAAAAAAATGGTTTGGGCTTAGATTTAGGCTTCGTTTAGGCTTAGGTATAGGTTTTAGTAATTTTAACTTTCGGCTCCAAGTTCCCACCTTACAACTCTAAGCTTCTTATTTTTAGCTCCAAGTTCCAGCTCCAAATTCTCTCGGCTCTATCCGTCCTAAATTGTTAACCTGAAACATTTAAAATTGCTCTATATTTACTCGAAAAAAAAATTCATCATATCGCAATTCTTCATAATTTTTTTGGTCTTTTCCTGTTGACTATAATTAAAAATCCTGAATGCATGGTATTTTTTAAAATACCATCCTAAATACTTTTTTAAAAGACGGTTATTTTAGCTGGGGTTTAGAAAAAGGTTTTTGGTACATTGATGCGTTTTCGAAAAATGCTAATTTTCCTTTGTTGATTTGAAGTACGTAGGCTTCTATATTTAAATGACAACAAAATATTGTTTACATCTCTATAAAAATCTTATAATTTAATATTTATCATTTCTAAAAAGATGATTCGCATGAATTGATGTACTTTGAACAAACATTAAAATAAATGCCTGAATTATGACTGGATCGAAAAAAATAATAAGCTTTATGCCAATTAATAAAAAAACAAACAAAAAACATAAAATTTATTTAGTTTTTTCCTGATCTAACTGTCATTATAATCCTTTACTTTTTGTTGACTAAAAAACTCAACAAATAAAGGTGCGTTGTTCTTCTTGTTCTTGTAAAAATGCAGAATAACTTACCAATTAGCGGTAAAATAAGCATTTTAAGCATATTAAGAAAAACTGTCCCAGGAAACCCGACGTACATCACTTCTCTCTGAGTAAAATTTGGTTTCAACACTTTTAAAATTACTCCTAACAGGGCTCCTATAAAAAACCACGTTGTTTTATCTGAAATAAAAAAATGTTACAAAATGTCTTAAATTTAAAAAAAATTATTGAAGGATATGGTTTTAAGACTCATCATTGAGTGTTTTAAACATGTAGTATCTTTAAATTTATTTATTAAAAATGTTTTTAAAAAAATATTTTATTCGACTTTATACGCAGCATACTGCCTGATTCTCTTAAGTTATTAACTATCATAAGTACATTTGACTTACCAACTGCTGAAGAACCGATCATTAGAATGAGTAAAAGAGTGTCTGAGCTTAAATTTGAACATTTTGATTTTTTAATTTTCTGCTTCTCAGGTTGATTTTCCATTTCAATGGAGCTGCTGTTTGCAAATACTTTTTACACTGGTATAAACTAAATTTTGATCAAGGGAAATATATAGTGTGCAGTGGAAATAGATACAGTGTAAATAGTCGAACGTTTTTTTGGTTCATATTTTTATTTTAGCTATACTTGGATTTAATCAGAAGGCGACAAATCGAAAAACAAAAGTTTGTTGCCGTAACCCTAAAATAATGTTTAATAACCTTCCAAAATTTTATTTTGAAATAACTATACATATTTTAAATGGCGCTAAACTTTTTATGATGACTTTAAACTAATTTAATTAATTTAGGTCCCTAAATAAATAATTTATGAATTTAAAAAAAGTCCTAGGAGTCCATTTCTATTTACTTGAAATGGCACAAACATTACTCAAATAAAAAAATCTAATAACTTGTATATTAAGCTCTGTTTGTAAAATTTTAAATTAAGTTTTTAGTATGTTATAATTGCTTCAATTTTTTCTTATGTTTAGAAAAATAATCGCATTTTTTTGTTTTTTTTATTGCTTCAATTTTATATTTGTTTGAAATAAAAACAAATAGTATGAACAATGTCACAAAAACAAAATGCTAATCTACATATTATCTTTTTAAGAAAAAATTTTTTTTTATCTGTTTACACATTATATGAAAAGAACTTTTCTTGTTAGATTTGTCGCTTTCTGCTTGTGAGATTTGTCGCTTTGTCTGCGTTTAAATTTAATTCATAAAATAAAATAATTTAACCCGTTCCCATGATTGCATTTTCCCAAGTTACAACCGGGAAACCTTCGTCTGACCTATATCGTACTTCCGTCATACATAATTTTTTTGCACGAGTAGTGCCCAGTGAGCGAGCAATTTAAAATGATTAAAGTTGTACGATAGCATTATGCAGATTTTTCTCACTGATATATTGTATTTCGTATGCTATTTCATGTTCCAAATATTGCATATTGCTACCGTACAGCTTTAACTATTTCAATTTGCTCGCTCACCGGGCACTATTCGCGCACAAAAATTATGTATGACGAAAGTACGACCTAGGTCATGCTAAAAGTTTACAGCGGTAAAGTGGGAAAAGGCCATAAAGTTTACGTGGGAAAAGGTCATCACGAGAACGGGTTAATGACAAATAAGCTATTTTTGGATGAAATTAAATAGCATACTCAATTATTGTTATGTTAGAATAATCAACTGAGAAAAACAACCCAAATTGTTTTTAAAGCTACTGACATTAAGTCTTGGTTCTATACAAATTTTACAAGAATTTGGCCTTTGGTACATTTTATTTTTTTAATTAAAGCATGCTAGTAATTGTATTTAAAATGACTGGAATAAAATTTTTGTAAATAAAAGATCAAAATATGGCGCTCAAAAAAAAACTCTTTCAGTCTTAAAGCAATTTTTAAACTATTTATTCAATAGGCAGCTAAATATATGTTTTTCAAAACATTCTATTTTGTCTGCTGAGAATTTATTTATGTGTGAATTGATTAGCCATGAAAAATGCTCTAAGAATGGAGCAGAAAAAAAGGCGATTTTCCCAGGGCGTATTTTCAGGATGGCTAGCTTGCGAAAAGATAGCTGGCGATAGCTAGGAAAAATAGCTGGCGAAATCGCCCCATGATGTTTCCGTACCACCTTTGATTCAACCTAATCTGTTAAGGTGTATTTTGTTGTGTACAATCGTTCGCTGCGTTAAAAATATAAGTTTTTCTCCACGCGCAGTGAAAGCGCTCTTTTTTACTACGCAACACACATTGTCACAAAAGTCTAACCTTTCCAAACTTACGGAATTGACTACATTCGTAGACTGTTATTGCTATTTAATGATTTATATTTATTGTACAAAAATATATATTTTTGAAATTATTTATAAATTTATAATTATAACATTTAATGATAACTTAAATCACCAGCAAATATAATTAGTGCACTAAATAAACCAAATCAATAAACCATATTTATTGTCCGGTAAAACCAGTAAATTTGTTATTACGACTTTATATTTTAGAATATAACATATATAAATTATATAAATATATAAATTTTCAAAAAAATTGAGACAAACAAGATTATTAAAGAACAATCCTACTATTAAATTAAAAAATTTCATTGGGTGGATTCTGGGCAAAAGCTTTGTACTATTTGAAAATCTATAAAAGCAGACTTATCTTCATACCAATTACAACAATGTGCTTATTTAATGTTTACTTAAAAAGTCGTTAAATTTTTTAAACAAATGTTAAGTTAAATAAGTAAATAATGCACAGTAGATATTAAATAATAAACAGTAGATATTTTGTTGAAATTATTCGCAACAAAAAAATATTGTTATATATGATGCGTTGCTCCTGAAAACTTCGAAATTGTATCGACTATAGACACCTTGCACTGGAACTCGGTTTATACATAAAGTATGCAATATACATAAGCGTCACCATAATGGATAATTACAGTATCTCCTACTTATCTTTTGTAGTATGCAGATCAAGCGAACGAAAGCGCGCGAAATAACGATTTATGATCTGCATACTACGAAAGATAAGTAGGAGATACGGTAATTATCTATTATGGTGACGCTTATGTATATTGCATACTTCATGTATAAACCGAGTTCCAGTGCAAGGTGCCTATTACCGTTGTACCTCAGAAATTTCTCAATGAATAGTTGCTCATTTATTCACACAGAAATTGTCAATACAAAAATTAAAAAAAAAGAAAAAAAACAGAATTTTTTTATATGACAGAAAAACACACGCAGACAACAAAAATGGTATCACAGAAAAAACACGATATACTGCTGTAACAATATGTTTTTACTTTTTTTATGTTAAATATGTAATACGTAGTAGCAATGTAAATTTAATAGAAAACGAAGTGGGAGAAGTAATACAAAAACGCCCAAAAAAAATTTTAACGGAGGGTAGGGGGAGCAAAAACCTTCAAACACTTGGAGTAAAATTATTTATTTATCTTAACAAATAAACGTCACGGGTTTTTACCATAAGTTTCGAGGTATATAAAAAAAGAAAAAAACCAACTATTTATTATCTTTCATAAAAAATTTCGCTTATTTATGTTTTGCTATACAATAAATAAGAACATACTGGTTAACTATAATGACCCAATGTTTTATAAAGCTGAATATTGCCGTAAAGAAGTTTTCCCTGCGCCTCTGCAACAATACAATATAACCAAAAATATATAATATACCGAAAAATGTGCAACTCCTATATAAAAAAGTACAAAAAAGTAGGCCATTATAATGAGCCTTTCCATTTAAATGACACTCTCCACTATAATGGCATAGTAGCCGTTTTAATTCGGCGAGTTAAAATGGAGAGGAAGCTATTATAATAGCCATTTATTGATTTAATTTCACTTCATATATACTTACAATTGTAATATTGTCCGGGCCGCACGAGTTTTCCCGTGTCGGTTTAATACTGTCCAACACGGTAAAACTCGTGCGGCCCGGACAGTATTACACTTGTATATATATATATATAAAGTGAAATTAAATGAATAAATGGCTATTATAATGGCTTCCTCTCCATTTTAACTCGCCGAATTAAAATGACTACTATGCTATTATAGTGGAGAGTGTCATTTAAATGGAGAGGCTCATTATAAAGGCCACCTTTTCTGTACTTTTTTATATAGGAGTTGCACATTTTTCGGTATATTATATATTTTTGATATAACCACTTTCACTGCGTTCACAAACTGTCCTAAAGAATCTATAACCTCGTCACACACTCATAAATTGTTATAGAGTTGAGTTGATTAACCCATTATAGCAAAAACCCTTATAGTAAAAGTGACAAAAACCAATTAAGTAGAATGGTAAGCAAATCAGGCTATTTTTGTTGGCGGAATATTTTAGTTACCTGCGGTTGTTTTTACCAGTTAACCCACGGTTGTACATATATCTCACGGTTTGTGCATTTAAACCACACTAAAATCATAAAAAAGTTGAGAAGAAGTGTCACAATGCAAAACCCTGAAAAGCGTATTTTGGCAGAGAAATGTAGTCCGTCTACGGTGTAATTTCGGCACATGTTCGCTTTTGGCCAGTTTATGTGTAGTTATCTTATGTCACAGGTGAAATAAGACTATAAAATAAATAATCAATTATCAATAACATTGATAAAGCTTTTTTTTCAATATGCATAAGATCTGTTGTATAGTCTAATCTGCAGTTCCCCTATGAGTATATTAAACGGTTAGACTAAATAGGTGGATTCCCATCTCCCTAAAAAATCACCTAGATGATTCTTCCGGTTTCTGTCGTTCTGTTGCTTTGCTTTTTCAAAAGCGATTATTCTTATCAAAATCGTAGTTTTTTTTATTCCAGCTGATAGGACTTCGGGATTTTCTAACGTCTTATCAATCCCCTAGGAGTCTTTTCGCCTAATTTAAGATTCATGATTCCCGAATCGGGGTTCCAGTGACATATCGGAGCTGACCCTGGGGTTTTCTTTGAAATATGCGCGCCTATTATGTAATGACGGATTTTTCTACGTTTGAATTTTTTAAAGTTAGGCATTGCTCTGTGGCCAATTTAAATTGAATAATTTTCATTCAATTAAACTCCAACATAATACATGACTAGATGACGTCCGAATAAAAATATTCCATTGTTGCGAAAAACTTATATTGAGAAATTTTATCTTTATGTTTTAAAAATTTTTTTTCATTTTTAAAAATTAAAGGCAGGCTTTTATGTGAAGTGAAAGAAGCTTTTAATTTTTGTTTCTTGTAATAATTTTTTTATTATGATGGTTTTCGTTTTAACCGATCAAGATTAGACAATCGATCCGTAGATAAAAAATCCTGATTAAAATGGCACTCAAGCAAACAGAGCCATTTGTCGTTTATTAAACAATCGACAAAATAAAAAAAATCTGGATTAACTGAGCAACTGCATAACCCATAGATTTAAATATTATTTAATTCTGTTTAAAATAAGTGTTAAAATATGAAATTATTGTCAGATAAAAATGGAATTATTTGTGTGGTGTTTTTGACATATTTTGTGGAAAACTTACTGCTAACAGTCGTCGGTAAGTTTATTAAGTGAACGGAAGCTTGTTGTAGAAGTCGAAAACTTTACTATTTGTACTTTTTGCTACTTAAAATCCATGCATGCAAATATACATGCATACATTGTAAAAATATGAAATTATTGTAAACAACAAATTCAGAAACAGTACCAGTACCAGTATTTATAAGCAGGTTTAACGCAAAAAAATTTCAACTGGTGTTTCACAGCGCAGGCCTAATGAGTGCAGTGAAAGCTCGTATTATTATTGAAAAGCAGGGGTGGGTTGTTCAAAACAGATAAGGAGTCCCTTAACTTATAAGAGGACCCTTAAATCGAGACCACCTTAACTGTTTTTGTTGTTCAAAACTCGCTAAGGTATGTTACCTTCAGTTACGTTGTTCAAAGATGAGGTATGTACCTTAAATCCTGAGATAAACTGAAAGTTTAAGTCGACTATTGGAGGTAGCTTATCTTTTTTAAATATAATTCAATTTAATTTTTATTTTTTATTCGATAAAAACCTTTAAAATAAGCTATTTGTATTATACATTGAATATGATTAAAAATAAAAATAAAAAAAAAATTCAAAAAAAGCTCTATTTACCTAAGTATTTTATTCTTACGCATTTTTCCTTGAAAAACTGCTTGTAAATCACTAATGTTTTGTGTAATTACTAAGATACGTACTTTAACTTTAAGTTACGCACTTTATCTAGTAAGGGGCCCTTTAGCTAAGGGGCCCTTAAGTTTTTTTAAACAACCAATGATAAAGGGCCCCTTAGCAAAAGGGCCTTTATAATCGTAAACCCAAAAACCTAAAACAAAAAAAAGTTAATTTAAAATAATAAGAAAAAATTCTTACGTCCATAAAATTTTTTTTCCGATTTTGAATCGTTAGTAGAATTTGAAACCATTCGGAAGATTTTCTTTATGTGTGTGATAATTGTTGCAAAAACACTAACTTACCAGTAGAAACAAAATAAAAATAGCTTCGAACTAGAGAGTTAAAGCCAGTGCAAACATAATATTTTTTCCATTAGTTTTCAGTTTCGTTACATAAATTTTCAATTTTAACAAAACTCTCCACGCATTAGTTTTGCAGTTTTGTAAAATTTTCAATTTTAATAAAAAATCTCCACGAATCTAAAAAAACTCAACTCTCTACGAATCAATAATGTTGTATAATATTACATATTTTATTCAAAAACTCAAGCTTGCTTGTTTTGCAGTATATATTGAATTAAGTATAATGTAAAAATGCATGGTTTTGAAACAAAATAGTAAATCAGTCACTGGTTTCTCAAGTTGCAGTGGCGTAATACTGGTTTTCATTGAAACAAGTATTTATTGAATTGAAAACCAGTAAGTATGCATTATTTTAATAAATAACAACTATTATTGGTTTTTAAACCCAGTAAGATGTCTGAGAGAGTAAATTAAATAAATTTCAAAAATTTTAAATTTTTTAAAAATTGTGTTTACGATATTAAAAAAATCAGTTTTTTTCTAATGCATCTTAAAAGGCAAAATGAGATATAAACAATTTGTTAAGAAGCATTCACCTCCGTTTAATATTCGAAAAGAACAAAAATATCATATGATTTATCGAACTTTGATGTGGTGACTTTTAAAAAACATCACTCTGTTTTGCGTCCTCGAAATGTGGTTTTTACCCATGTTATTTTTTTACCAATTTTATTGTAGTGTATTTAAGACAAACCACCTCTGTTTAGCACGAGTTCTAAGTTTGGTAGCAATTAATCTCTGAAAACATACATTACATTTTATGGTGTGTTTGGAATTAAGGTTTCCAAAATGGTGTAGTTGTGTTATATGCAAATTATCAATGAAAATTTTAATGTCAAAATTTTAGTTAAAAAAATGGTTTTTTGGTGTAATTTTTTAAATATCTCGGTGAATTATTAACGGATCAAAAAAATTACAATATTAATCTGAAAAGAAAATTTTCTTAAAGATTAGTTTTAACCGTAAATGAGTGACTGATGACAAATCGGATAATTTAAAGGACTGAACCTCTAACCTGACGACGTCGGTTTTTCAGAAAGGAATGTCGTAATAGGTAAGAGTTTTTTTTTGACAATTTATTTTTCTTATTTTAGTCCCAATTGTTCCGGATTATTTGGAAGACAAACTGGAATTGCGAAATAGAAATGCTACACTTGACGATATCCTAAAAGAAGGCGGTAGAATAGGGACTTTATTCGCTTCAAAGTCTTTTGTTCAATTTTTTATGAACCCAATAGTGGGCTTTCTTATTGTCAGGTAATATTATCAAAAATGTATAATAAACCAAAAAAATTCTGCAACTCTTGTATAAAAACTCGCGCCTGGTATGCTTGGGTATTTTATACAACGGGCAAACATAGCACCTAAAGGCAAGTCCAATGTGGCTGGTGCAGTTGTTCAGTGAAAAGAAACTGGGAGGCCATATAATTACGAAGTAAAATGTTCACATTTACTGTGATTTATAAAACATGAATAGTTAAAATCTTGGCTTTTATAAATTGATGATTATAAATAATGATAAATGTGATTGTTTTCATTGGTTATTACATCATACCCAGTTTTTATTTAATGCACAACTGAACTGCACCACCAGGTTAGATTTTCTATAGTTTACACATGCTTAGTGAATCGGTCCCAGCAACCAATATGAACATAGATTACTTACTTAATATACATTGTTATGCAGATTTTTAATTTAGGACGAAACCTGTTTGGCTTGTAATTGTTGGAAACATGATATTTTTTCTTTCTTCTTTAGGTAATTTTTTAATTGTGTGTCTAATATTTTTTTTCACTTTGATAAAAAAATTTACTTTTTGGTTTTGTGAATGAAAGGATATTGAGATCATAAAGTGGCAAACCATAAAAAGTGGCAGCATTTTACTTTTTTTGATACCTTAATATTTGTTTAGTTTAGTATTTGTTGAGATATTGCGTTTGTGGTACAAAAAACCTTCGACTTTTTGGTCAAAAAAATCGAATTATAGGAAAAAAATTTCACGAAAATTTAATCCTGGTTTGTCCTTAAAATTTAAGATCACAAAAATATCGTGTGGGCAAAAAGCAAACCACTATTTGTTCAATTATTACTACCATTTTTCATTAAATATAATCTAACAAAACGTTCTCAGCAATTTTTTAGAACTGTCGCTAAAATTTTTTATCATTTTTATATTCTTTTAAAAATAAAACCTTCAAGCTATTTAAAAATTACTTGATTGTGTATTCTAAAAATATATCTTGAGTTTTAATAAAAATTGTTAAGTGAAAGTGGAAAGTGAAGTAAAAAAGGTAATTTATCTGAAAACGCTAAAAATAAAATTAATTAAATTATTACTTTTGAGATACAAAAAAGGTCACAACAGAAGTTTTTTGTAAAAACAATAAACCAAAAACTTTTATTTTATGTTTATTGAAGACAAAAAAGAAACGGTGCTCGAACAAGTTAAAAATGCATAAAGTCAGTAGTAAATACAAAGGAAAGTACAGTGGAACAAAAAGATTTAAAAGGTTAATGCGGAGAGGTAAAAAAGACTATATAAAATAACCCTACTTTACTCGCTCACAACTTATAAAACCTGCTTAATAAAAAATTATAAAAAAATTGAATCCATTTAATAACTTAAAAACTTAATACAATATAAAACAAAATTAATACAATCACAATCAGTTTGCTATGTACTAGTTCTGAATAAGGGTTTTTTAGTGTAGGAAGAGGGTACAATAACTACTAGCGCCAATCATATGTAGGGGTAAAATTGAGAAACAGCGAGCGACTAAAGATAAAATCGTTCAGGCTGAAATTAAGGACGCAACCGCTCGCCGTCAGAAAGAAATAAAAAATGAACGCATGGAAAAATAATAAAAAAAAGTTTTCAGAGATGATATAACCAATCATTATTTTGCGTCAAGTATTTCCCTCCACGTGATATTTTCTCAAAGAATGAGTGGTTACTTTACCACCTAGTTATTTTCACCCTCATAAAATTCATCTTTAGTACATTTTACGGTTTAAAATATTTCAAATATTTATTGTTCAAAATCTCGACTCCTTCTCTTCAAAATTTCTTAAATACTTTTTAATATTACAAAAGCAAAAGCAGTTTTTGGGGATTTTTAGTTTTTTGCCGCTTCGTAGGTACGGCGCCGTTGGCGCGCTTGGTTCCCAGTTTTTTAATGTTTAAACTACAGAAAATGCTTAATTTAAAAGTTTGGAACGGACTTTTTTAAATTAATTTTTAAATTGTAAATAGTTTTACAACCAAAACATTAAAAAAACCTATGTAGGTTTAAAACTAGTTTCAAAACAAATTTCAAAACTATTGTTCACGAAAATACTATTTTAGCGATGATTTCTAAGTATTGTGACGTTTAATTAAGAAACCAAAATTTGTTAGCACAAACTGATAAATTAAAGCACTTCAACGTAGTGAAACATATCATCGTGTAGCAATTTTGATGAAATATAGGTTTAAACTTAAGAAACTAAGAAAACTAAGATTTTTTCCGGTTTTATTTTTTTTCTTTTTGTACCCTCTCTCGAACAGTAAAAGAAGCTTATACAATTAATTCCAACACTTCGTGGTTTTAGCTTAAAAATAAGTTTCTAGTACGGCAAAGCAATATCTCAAAAAATGTTTTACCAATTGAAACAATCAAGATATCAAAAGAAAGTAAGAAATTACAACTTTTTTGAGTGAATTATTTGTAAAGTTATAGGAAGTATTTTGCTCCGAGCAAGGGATTTGTTTTGTAAAAAAACGGTCGATACAAGGCGGAGGCTGGTTTTTTAATCGCGGCTCTAAATTGTTATACTCATTGAACAATTAAAGTACAGCATCACCAAAAGACACCATTTTTGGAAGGTTCTATATTCTGAACGGCTTCAAATTTTTAACGAAAAAAATTTTGTGGCTGTTCGAGGCAAGTATAACGTTTTCACAAAGAATCATTGAAATAGAGGACAAAAAGTTTCAATCTGTACCAAAATCTTTAAGCTCCAAGATCTAAAATACCTTGGCTCTATTTTACGAGAGCTAAATTGCTCAATAATTTTTTTTAAAGAACAAACTATTATTTAAAAACTTAACCCAACAATACGTAAACGAACCAAGTAGATGTACATAT
>JASAMX010019605.1:0-18363 GCA_030248175.1 Microlaimidae sp. YZB2_3 | reverse complement strand
CAACAAATGAACGCACATAGCCGATCATAACAGCCAAGAAAATCTTTTTCATGATCGCCTTTTTTTCGATGATTGGCTGCTCTCGTCGTTGTTTCGTGAAAATGACGTGAGCAATCGTCAATTCCGCGCTCTCCCTTTCTTCTATTTTATGACTTAAATAATGATTTATCTAATCGTTTAAATTTGTTCTTAAATTATTATTGTTTGGTTTGATTCATTTATTTCATATTGACTGGCGAAGAGCGAAGAACCAATAGGGAGAACCCGGAACTGACGATTGCTAACGTCACTTTAACGGGACAACGACGAGTGCAGCCAATCAGCGCAAAGAATGGACAATCATGAAAAAGATGTGTTCCATGAGTTTGTTAGGGCAGGACGTCTAAACGGCGGGAATATTTAACTCCTCCGACAACCTATCCCACAGAGCAAAACGTGATCACGTAATAACGAATACCATATGACATTTTAGAGTTCTTAAAATGCCAGGGTGAAATAGTAAACGTTGCATAGGGGGTCATAATTCTTTTTTTAAATATCAAATACCATGACATTCATTGCGAAATTTAAGTAAAGCGCGAAACAAACATTAATTCCTTTAGTCAATAATACTTTTATGATAAAAAATTTACCTATTTTTTTGAATACAAGAAATTTTCAACAATCGGTTTTATAACCTTAATTTTTCAGTTCATAATAAACCGTAAAAATTTTAAGATTTCTACCAGTGCTTATGGGACAAGCAAAAATCTATTGGGACCTGAATGAATACCAACAAGTGGAGAAAATATTCCGGAAATCGGTGGAGTTTTGCAGTGAACATGATATTTGGAAACTTAATGTGGCACACACGCTGTTTATGCAAGAGGTCAAATTCAAAGAGGCCGCTGGTTTTTACGAGCCGATTGTCAAGAAGCAGTATGATCGAGTATGGTTTTATAAAAAGTTTATTTCAAAGCAGTACCTATTTTTGCTGTTATACATATTTTTTGTCTTTCACGCAAGACGTTAAAGCAATATGAAATCTAGCACTATGGACCTACCCAGGCCCTGTGCCAGGGGGGGGGCAGGGGCCATTCCCCCCCTTTCTGGGTTGGTCGGGGTAAAAATTTAGGAAGAGGGAGGTAGGCCCAGGGATGGGGGGAGATAAAATTGAAGATAACTCCATTATGCCTCTCCCTACCTCCTTTCTTGTGGTATGCCAAAAGTGGATTTTGCCTGCCTGCCATAGGTGAGAAAAGGGGGGGGCCGGGGGGGGCTCCACCCCTCCTAGCTTCGAAATTTTGGGACCCCCCCTAGACGAAAATCTAGGGGGCTCCTTCCCTCCCCCCAAATTTCCGAATTTTTTACCCCTGACCCCCTCTAGAATTGGAAATCTGACCCCCTCTCTCCCCTTGGGAAAATTTTAGGTACTTTTTTATACTAAATTTTCTTCCAAAAACGTGAATTTTCATCACATATTTTTGTTTTTACACTTTTTTATATATACCAGAATATCGCTTTTCATTTAATAAAATGTAGTATTATTCTATAAAATAAAAAGAACAATTATTAAAGTTATTATGGTTTAAAACTGTTTTGCTTTGGAGCACCTGACCCCACCTGACCCCCCTCTTGATTTCAAAATGTTGTACTTCGGCTCGCCCCCCCCTAAAAAGCTAGAGGGGTGTCCGTACCCCCCTGGGACCCTCCTCCCATAATTCAAAATTCGATTTACCCCGTAACCACTTCTCCCCTCAGCTCTCCCCGACGGTTCTCAATTATGCCTGTTTACCTGCCTTGAATTGAATGTAAATATGGTATTTTAAGCTCCAATTTTTTTCCTATTTCTCCAATGCTAAATAAAAAAATTTGCCGCCGGTGTATGCTTCCTCCTAGTACCGCTGTGCTGCGCAAAATAGGGCGCTTCGTACTGCATTTATATACCATTGACATTTTTTTAAAGTCTGGTACTCATTTCTAAAAACCTGGGACAGGCCCTGGACCATCATACCGATGAAAAACTCTGATTTCAGGTTGGAACCACCGACCCAAAATTTTGTTATAGTATATTAAATAGGTCCATAGAATTTTAAAGGGAAAGTGAAAAAAAAGTCGTGGCTTTTAGGGTTGCATAATTCATTATATTGTATTCCCACATGTAAATAAAAACTCAATATTTATGGACCTAACCTAGCATTACAAAAATTTGCGTCCGCGGTCCCGCTACTAAATGATAATTCGTTATAAAACCAATGTATTTTTACGAAATGTTTTTTTGGAAAACCGGAGACTAAACAATATATTAAAACAGTTTTGGGTATTTTTTTAACTTTTAAAATTTATTTAGAGAAGTGTAAGAAAGTGTTTTTCATATGTAAATTTTTTTGGTTAAATTAGAAAAAAAAACATTTTGTAATGCTTAATCAAATACGATAAAAAATCACTAAAATTTTTCAAGTAGATGTTTTATTCACATATAGTATTTTCGGTTCAAAAATAATAACAAAATCCATTTAATCTTAGAGGAAGTTTGTTTTTATGGGTTAGACCACCGTACCCAATTTTTGTTATGATGAGGTAGGTTCATTGTGCATGTAGTAATCATAATTTAAAAAAAACACATACAAAACCTGTAAATTTCAGTTTGACATTGTAAAAAACAAACAAATATCGCTTTTTGGAAAGTATCTGAGGAGCACACCTGATTCATTAACAGTAATTGTAAAAATTTCAAAAAAGAAATTTACATAGAACGACCTGGGTGCAGGTAACAAATAATTCAGAGGTCCAAATAATTTAACCAGGTCCAAATAATTCCAGAAGCCTGATGGAAATAGAATCCAAGGTACATAGTTACAAATAATCCAAACAAGAGCGCTGCGAGTTGGATTATTTTTTTGTAATTGAGCTTATATATTAATTTATGCAAATTTTTTATCTTTAATTGCTGTTTTAATAAAAATCGCGCTAGCATCAATAAATTTCGCATTTCAAGCAAAAGGTTTAACAATAATTGGATAGATTTTTAGAAGTTTCTTGAATATTCTTTTACAATAAAGATATTTTTTTTCCAATTTTTTAGGCATACACAATCTTCACCATAAGTAATTATTTTATATAATTAGTTACTGCTCGAGTATTTATTTTCTGTCCATTCACTAAAAATTTTTAAGCTGAAAAAAAAAAAAAAATTATTTATTACTTTACTACCAAAGTCGTCAATTTTCCGGTTTTTTTAAGTTTTCTTTCAAAAGACTGTTAGCAAGTATTTGCGAAAGCTATATTCGGTCAATTGCGGGTGTCCAACTTGATTTAAAAAGCCTGGTCTTCCAAAACTTTCAATGCTCATAGTAAGAATGGAAGTTTAATGACAGATTTTAACGTTAAAAATGTTCTGCCGCCTCAAATATGCTCCAGGGCTGGGGCCATTTAAATGAAAATAGCTCTGGAGCTTTGGAGCTCTGCCTGTTTAAATGAGCGATTTTAAGTTTTTTTAATTTGAAATACATTAAAGTGTAAATGTCGCTGTAACAGTTAAACCAAGATTTTAAAACTTTTTATTAATTCCATAAGACGTTTTGGCTTTCAACGAATGCCATCATCAGTTATTAAAATAAATTATAATAAGCTTAAGTATAGGGTAAATAAATAAATATCTATAAATAATATATGAAACACGAGTTACAATACAGTTACAATTAATAATTATCCAAAAAAAGACATAATTAAGTAAAAAAATATGTTTGAAGCAAAAAAAAAATTTTTATGAAGTAAAACTTAAGTTTTTAAAAAAAAGTAACTTTGAAAACAAAAATCTAAATTGTAAAACATAGAATGTATATAAAAATTGTATAAAATTTACATAAAAGAACATTTAAAAAAAATTTTTTTTTTAAAAATTAAAAAAAAAACTTTTAAAAGGCGCAGTAGTAAAATTAAAAGCACGACAATGATAATTGTTTTTGGCCGTTAATTTTGGGTTTGCAAAATTAATACAGAGACTTTCTTTGATTTTTCATGCGAATTTATTGTCGACTGCAGTTATTATGGAAAAACCGCGAACATTGGGTCCCTAGCTTGTAAAACACAATTTAAGGCATGATCTTGAATTGAAGAATGACGAAAAGTATTCAACGGTTTTCCAGAACGATAAAATATCCTCGTGTGCTATGAAATTCTAATTGATATGTGGCGAGTTGTTTTGCCAAAGTACACATCTTTACAAGTGTCACAATAAAATTTGTATACAACGTTAGATTTCATAGCAAACGGGATTTTATCTTTGTAAGGAAAAAGTTGTTAATTCTACGAGAAATACGAAAGACAACACGCAAATCAATTTATGGAAAATGATGTTGAAAAAGTTTGTTTAGACGAAGTTTAACCCGCTTAGAGTAGTTGCCAATATATGGGAGTATTATTATGACCGGCAAACACATTACACGAGGTATTTTGTCTTTACGGTTTACATCAACTATCTAGCAGTTTCATGTCTTTTCATCAAGACTTAGAAGTTTTAAAAAACGTTGACAGAAAAATTCATATCCTATTAGTCTTATTGATTTATCTTTTAAACGTTTTTTAACAATATTTATATCTGCAAAGACAAAATACCTAATGTAATGCGTTTGCCGGTCATAATAACACTCCCATATATTGACAATTGTTGTCTTTCATATTTCTCATAGAATGAACAACTTTTTTCCTTACAATGATAAGATCCCATTTGCCATGAAATCCAACGTGGCATACTGACAATTACTGTAAGCGGGTTAAACTTTGTCTAAACAAACTTTTTCGACATCATTTTCCACAAATTGATTTGCGTGTTGTCTTTTGTATTTCTCGAGGAAGATCCCGTTTGCTATGGATTCTAACGTTGCATACAAATTTTGAAACAACTCGCCACATATCAGTTAGAATTTCAGAGCACACGAGGATATCTTATTTTTCTGGAAAACCTTTGAATACTTCTCGTCATTCTTCAATTCAAGATTATGCCTTAAATTGTGTTTTACAAACTAGAGCCCCCAATTTTCGCGATTTTACTATAGTAACTTCAGCCGACAATGAATTCGCATTAAAAATTAAAAAAAGCCTCTGTATTCAATTTTACAAACCCAAAATTAACGACCAAAAATAATCTTCGTTGTCGTGCTATTAATTTTACTACTGCGCTTTTTGAAAGTTTTTTTTTTAATTTTTCCAAAAAATCTTTTTTTAAAAATATTTTTTATGTATCTTTTATACAATTTTTATGTATATATTCTATGTTTTACAATTTAGTTGTTTTTTTTTAATTTTAGGCATTTTAAAAGCTGTTTTTTCAAAGTTAATTTTTTTACAAACTTAAGTTTTACTTCATAAAAATCCCTTTTTTTGCTTCAAACATCTTTTTATTTAATTATGTCTTTTTTAGATAACTATCGATTGTAGCTGTATTGTAATGTTTTATACCTCGTGTTTCATATATTATTTATAGATATTTATTTAATACTATACTTAAGCTTATTATAATTTATAATTTATTTTAGTTACTGATGATGGCATCCCTTCCCTTCCATAAGCCGAAACGTTTTATGGAATTAATAAAAAGTTTTAAAGTCTTCGTTTTAACTGTTACAGCGACATTTATATTTTTGTTTCCCAAAAACTCAAACATTTAAAGCTAAGCAATCTGCATTTTTAAGATTTTTTATTGTTTTAAATAAGTTTTGAAAAAATTAGTTTACAAAAAGTTTGCAAAACATTCTAGAGCATCAGATTTTAATTATTCCTAAAATTAGTACAAAAATAGAGCGGAACTCCAAAGGTTTCGCTGGATTAAGATCTTAAAAAAAAGAGGCACAGAAAGCTTGGCATTCACAGTCTTATTGTCGAGATTAAGTTTAATTTCAAACATTTAATTTAAGAGTTTTTTATTCAAAAGTTTGATAATTCAAGAGTTTCAAAATTTTAATTTCAAGAGCTAATAATATTTAAATTTGGAAAATATTTTTTATTCTTTTCTAGTTTAATACGATAATTTCAGAAGCAATGTCAAATATTTATTTTGGAATGTTAATACTGTTATTGCTCTTAATAAATTGTTCCTAAACTGTACTACATTAATAGGGTACTGGATTTTATGCAAAAAAACTTGTTTTTTTGTTATGATTTTATATTGATCATTGTATAAAAATAAAAATTTAAAAAAAAAATTGCATTTAAACTAAAAAAATTTGAAATTAAAACCAATTAAAATATGTAAAATGTTATTTTTGATTATTTGGACCTAGTGAAACCTTTGTTTGGCTTATTTGTTCGCACTTGGCAGGCGCTAACGCGGCGATTTTTGATTATTTGTTCACATTTGGGAACAAATAATCCAAGACGCGCTGGATTATTTGGACCTTGGATTATTTGTTTGCACACTCAACGACCTATTTACAGACACAGAACGACATAACAATATTTGTAAACTTTGAAAAAATTTACATGCAATTTACATAGAACGGTTAGCTGATTTTGTTTAAATTTTAAATGAATTGGCAGAGCGGTGGAGCACAATATTTAGATATAGATGGACAGACAAACTGACAAGATACTTTTTAGATATTGGAAGTTAGTGCAATCGTTCTGGCGAATCTATGCGTGTGCTATATCATGACAAATCAAAATGAAGAGGTATAATTTACGGCTAATACAGTATACAGCAAATTTTATCTGTCCTGGTTTACAACCAGAAAAATTGTACATTTTCTAAACAATAATTAAAAATACCCATTATAATTTTGTGAATAGCAAACGCTAAAGGTCCATTTCAAATTTTCATCTAACCTTCTCTCAAATCGCGTCACGTTGTTGTGTATAAGGGAGTACCTTAAAAATCAATTTTTAAAGAAACAAAAAATAACAAAGCGGCTGTCGTGTGCCAACAAAATAAGCCAAACAAAGGTTTCACTAGGTCCAAAAGATCAAAAATAACATTTTACATATTTTAATTTTTTTCAATTTCAAATTTTTTTAGTTTAAATGCAATTTTTTTTTTAAATTTTTATTTTTATACAATGATCAATATAAAATCAGAACAACAAAAAGAAGTTTTTTTGTATAAAATCCAGTACCCTATTAACGTAGTACAGTTTAGGAAGAATTTATTAAGAGCAATAAGAGTATTAACATTCCAAAATAAATATTTGACATTGCTTCTGAAATTATCATATTAAATTATAAAAGAATAAAAAATATTTTCCAAATTTAAATATTATTAGCTCTTGAAATTAAAATTTTGAAAACTCTTGAGTTATTAAACTTTTGTAATAAAAAACTCTTAAATTAAATGTTTGAAATTAAACTTGAAATTAAATTACACTAAGACTGTGAATGCCAAGCTTTGTGTGCCTCTTTTTCTTTTAAGATCTTAATCCAGCAAAACCTTTGGAGTTCTCCGCTCTTTTTTTGTACTAATTTTAGGAATAATTAAAATCTAATGCTTTAGAATGTTTTGCAAACTTTTTGTAAACTAATTTTTTCAAACTATTAAAAACAACAAAAAACCGTGAAAAATGCAGAATTGCTTAGCTTTAAATGTTTGAGTTTTTAGGGAAACAAAAATAGAAATGTCGCTGAACAGTTAAAACGAAGAATTAAACTTTTTATTAATTCCATAAAACGTTTCGGCTTATGGAAGGGAGGGATGCCATTATCAGTAACTAAAATAAATTATAAATTTATAATAAAAAAAACTGTAAGTATAGTATTAAATAAATATCTATAAAATAATATATGAAACACGAGGTATAAAACATTACAATACAGCTACAATCGATAGTTATCTAAAAAAGACATAATTAAATAATAAGATGTTTGAAGCAAAAAAAGGGTATTTTATAAAATAAAGTTAAGTTTGTAAAAAAAGTTAACTTTGAAAAAATAGCTTTTAAACTGCCTAAAATTAAAAAAAACAATTAAATTGTAAAACATAGAATATATATATAAAAATTGTATAAAAGATAAATAAAAAATATTTTTAAAAAAAGATTTTTTGGAAAAATTAAAAAAAAAACTTTCAAAAGGCGTAGTAGTAAAATTAATAGCACGACAATGAAGATTATTTTTGGTCGTTAATTTTGGGTTTGTAAATTTGAATACAGAGGCTTTTTTTAATTTTTAAATGCTAATTCATTATCTGCTGAAGTTACTATAGTAAAATTGCTAAAATTTGGGTCTTAGTTTGTAAAACACATTTTAATGCACAATCTCGAATTGAAGAATGACGAGAAGTATTTAAAGGTTTTCCAGAAAATAATATAACCTCGTGTGCTTTGAAATTCTAACTGATATGCGGCGAGTTGTTCAAAATTCCTTATGCTAATGTTAGAATCCATAATAAACGGGATTTTCCTCTTAGAAATACAAAAGACAACACGCAAATCAGTTTGTGGAAAATGATGTCGAAAAAAGTTTGTTTAGACAAAGTTTAACCCGCTTACAGTAGAATTGTCAGTATGCCATGTTGGATTTTATGGCAAATGGGTATCTTATTATTGTAAGGAAAAAAGTTGTTCATTCTATTAGAAATATGAAAGATAACAATTGCCCATACATGGGAGCGTTATTATGACCCGCAAATGCATTACATTAGGTATTTTGTTTTTGCAGATATAAAAGATTCGTTAAAAAACGTTTAAAAGATAAACCCATAACACTAATAGGATATGAATTTTTCTGTTAAAATTTTCAAAAACTTCTAAGTCTTGATGAAAAGACATGAAACTGCTGGAATATGTTGATGAAAACCGGAAAGACAAAATACCGCGTGTAATGTGTTTGCTGGTTATAATAATTTTACATATATTGGCAACTACTCTAAAGCGGGTAAACTTTGTCTAAACAAGCTTTTTCAACATAATTTTCCATAAATTGATTTGCGTGTTGTCTTTCGTATTTGTCGTACAATTAACAACTTTTTCCTTACAAATATAAAATCTGTTTGCTATGAAATCTAACGTTGTATACAAATTTTATTGTGACACTTGTAAAGATGTGTACTTTGGCAAAACAACTCGCCACATATCAATTAGAATTTCATAGCATTTTCGAATATTGATTGTTCTGGAAAACCGTTGAATACTTTTCGTCATTCTTCAATTCAAGATCATGCCTTAAATTGTGTTTTACAAGCTAGGGACCCAATGTTTGCGGTTTTTCCATAATAACTGCAGTCGACAATAAATTCGCATGAAAAATCAAAGAAAGTCTCTGTATTATTTTGAAACCCAAAATTAACGGCCAAAAAAAGGATTATTATTGTGTTTGTGTTTTTAATTGAGATTATGCTGCGGTTTTTAAAAGTTTTTTCTCAGATTTTTCTAAAAAAATTTTTTGAAGCGTTTTAAGATGTAAGTTCAATAAAATTTTTATATACATAGTTTGGTTATCCTAATTTTAGGTTTCTGTTTCTCAAAAGTGATTTTTTAAAAACTTAAAGTTTAACTTCATAAAAGTTTTTTTTTAGTTCAAACATATTTTTTTACTTAATTATGTCTTTTTTTGGATAACTATTGATTGTAACTGTATTGTAATGTTTTATACCTCGTGTTTCATATATTATTTATAGATATTTATTTATTTAATACTATACTTAAGCTTATTATAATTTATAATTTCTTTTAGTAACTGATGATGGCATCCGTTTGAAGCCGAAACGTCTTACGGAAGTAATAAAAAGTTTTAAAATCTTCGTTTTAACTGTTACAGCGACATTTACACTTTAAATGTATTTCAAATTAAAAAAACTTAAAATCGCTCATTTAACAGGCAGAGCTCCAAAGCTCCAGAGCTATTTTTAATTTAAATGGCCCCAGCCCTGGAGCATATTTGAGGCGGCAGAAACATTTTTAACGTTAAAATCTGTCATTAAACTTCCATTCTTACTATAAGCATTGAAAGTTTTGGAAGACCAGGCTTTTTAAATTTAAGTTGGAAGCCCAGTTTACAAATATAGCTTTCACAAATACTTGCTAACAGTCTTTTAAAAGAAAACTTCAAAAAACCGGAAAATTGACGACTTTGGTAGTGAAGTAATAAATAATTTTTTCACTTAAAAATTTTTAGTGGATCGACAGAACCTAAATCTCGAGCCGTGACTGATTATATAAAATAATTCTTATGGTGAAGATTGTGTGTGCCTTAAAACTGAAAAAAAATATTTTTATTGTAAAAGAATATTCAAGAAACTTCTAAAAATCTATCCAATTATTGTTAAACCTTTGCTTGAAATGCGAAATTTATTGCTGCTAGCGCGATTTTTTGAAACAGCAATTAAAAGATAAAAAATTTGCATAAATTAAATATGAGCTCAATTGCGAAAAAATAATCCAACTCGCAGCGCTCTTGTTTGGATTATTTGTATTGTACCTTGGATTCTATTTCCATAGGCTTGGATTATTTGGACCTGGTTGAATTATTTGGACCTTGAATTATTTGTTCCTGCACCCAGGTCGTTCTATGTAAATTTCTTGAAATTTTTACAATTACTGTTAATGGATAGGTGTGCTCCTCAGATCCGTTCCAAAAAGCAATTTGTTTGTTTTTTACAATGTGGAATAAAATACAGGTTTTGTTGTGTTTTTTTTAAATTATGATTACTCATGCACAATGAACCTACCTAGCATAACAAAAATTGGGTCGGTGGTCTAACCATGAAACAAAGTTCCTCTAAAATTAAATGCATTTTTTATTATTTTTGAAACCGAAAATACTATATATAAATAAAACATCTACTTGAAAAATTTTAGTGGTCTTTTCGTATTTAATTAAGCATTACAAAATGTTTTTTTTTCTAATTTAACCAAAAAAATTTACATATGAGAAACCTTTGTTACGCTCCTCTAAATAATTTTCAAAAGTTAAAAAAATACCCGAAACTGTTTTAATATATTGTTTAATCTCCGGTTTCCAAAAACATTTAGTAAAAATCATTGGTTTTATAACGAATTCTGATTTCGTGGCGGGACCGCGGACCCAAATTTTTGTAATGCTAGTTAGGTCCATAAATATTGAGCTTTATTTTACATGTGGGAATACAATATAATAATTATGGAGCCCTAAAAGCCACGACTTTTTTTCACTTTCCCTTAAAACTCTATGGACCTATTTAATATACTATAACAAAATTTTGGGTCGGCGGTTCCGACCTGAAATCAGAGTTTCGCATCGGTAGGTCCAGGGCCTGTCCCAGGTTTTTAGAAATGAGTACCAGACTTTAAAAAAATGTCAATGGTATATAAATGCGGTACGAAGCGCCCTATTTTGCGCCGCACAGCGGTACTAGGAGGAAGCGTCCGCCGGCGGCAAATTTTTTTATTTAGCATTAGAAATGAGAAAAATTGCAACTTAAAATACCTATTTACATTGAATTCAAGGCAGGCAGACAGCATAGGTGAGAACGGTCGGGGAAGCTAGGGGAGGTGGTTACCCGGGGTAAATCGAATTTTGAATTCTGGGAGGAGGGTCCCAGGGGGGTCCGGACCCCCCTCTAGCTTTTTAGGGGGGGGCGAGCCGGGGTGCGACATTTTGAAATCTAGAGGGGGGTCAGGTGGGGTCCGGTGTCCAAAGCAAAACAGTTTTAAACCATAATAACTTTAATAATTGTTCTTTTTATAGAATAATACTACATTTTATTAAATAAAAAGCGATATTCTGGTATAAAAAAGGTGTAAAAGCATAAATATGTGATGAAAATTCACGTTTTTGGAAGAAAATTTAGTATAAAAAAGTACCTAAAATTTTCCCAAGGGGAGAGAGGGGGTCAGATTTCCAATTCTAGAGGGGGTCAGGGGTAAAAAATTCGGAAATTTGGGGGGAGGGAAGGAGCCCCCTAGATTTTCGTCTAGGGGGGGTCCCAAAATTTCGAAGCTAGGAGGGGTGGACCCCACCCTGCCCCCCCCCCCTTTCTCACCTATGGCAGGCAGGCAAAATCCACTTTTGGCATACCACAAGAAAGGAGGTAGGGAGAGGCATAATGGAGTTATCTTCAATTTTATCTCCCCCCATCCCTGGGCCTACCTCCCTCTTCCTAAATTTTTACCCCGACCAACCCAGAAAGGGGGGGAATGGCCCCTGCCCCCCCCCCTGGCACAGGGCCTGGGTAGGTCCATAGTGCTAGATTTCATATTGCTTTAACGTCTTGCGTGAAAGACAAAAAATATGTATAACAGCAAAAATAGGTACTGCTTTGAAATAAACTTTTATAAAACCATACTCGATCATAATGCTTCTTGACAATCGGCTCGTAAAAACCAGCGGCCTCTTTGAATTTGACCTCTTGCATAAACAGCGTGTGTGCCACATTAAGTTTCCAAATATCATGTTCACTGCAAAACTCCACCGATTTCCGGAATATTTTCTCCACTTGTTGGTATTCATTCAGGTCCCAATAGATTTTTGCTTGTCCCATAAGCACTGGTAGAAATCTTAAAATTTTTACGGTTTATTATGAACTGAAAAATTAAGGTTATAAAACCGATTGTTGAAAATTTCTTGTATTCAAAAAAATAGGTAAATTTTTTATCATAAAAGTATTATTGACTAAAGGAATTAATGTTTGTTTCGCGCTTTACTTAAATTTCGCAATGAATGTCATGGTATTTGATATTTAAAAAAAGAATTATGACCCCCTATGCAACGTTTACTATTTCACCCTGGCATTTTAAGAACTCTAAAATGTCATATGGTATTCGTTATTACGTGATCACGTTTTGCTCTGTGGGATAGGTTGTCGGAGGAGTTAAATATTCCCGCCGTTTAGACGTCCTGCCCTAACAAACTCATGGAACACATCTTTTTCATGATTGTCCATTCTTTGCGCTGATTGGCTGCACTCGTCGTTGTCCCGTTAAAGTGACGTTAGCAATCGTCAGTTCCGGGTTCTCCCTATTGGTTCTTCGCTCTTCGCCAGTCAATATGAAATAAATGAATCAAACCAAACAATAATAATTTAAGAACAAATTTAAACGATTAGATAAATCATTATTTAAGTCAGAAAATAGAAGAAAGGGAGAGCGCGGAATTGACGATTGCTCACGTCACTTTCACGGAACAACGACGAGCGCAGCCAATCAGTGCAAAGAATGGGCGATCATGAAAAAGATTTTCTTGGCTGTTATGATCGGCTATGTGCGTTCATTTGTTGTCAAAAATTGAATCTTTATTGGCTGACTTTTTGAGACCCTCTAACACTAAACAATTTCCGATTAAAATGCGGGTTTAGACAAGAGTGTTTATTTGTACTTTCGAAATCCTAACTGGCCACGCTTTAAGTGATCGATGTAACTGTAAAACTTGAGATTCCGTCATTTTAAACAAATATATATGTATATCAGTAGCGTATATAGGGGGGGGGGCGAACGCCCCCCCCCCTTTTGGCCGTTTCCATACTTAGGGGGGGCGGTCCGCCCCCTTCTGGCTGGCGAAGCCAGCCATTTTTGTAAGGGTCCCCCTTTTACTTTTTTTATTTAAATGTAGTGCGTCTTAAATGCATAAAATTACACAATGTAAAAATTTTCCCCGCTTTGCGGGAAGGTGAAACTTTTTCTTTTTATTTGTTCAACCGCACTTTTTGCTTATAAGTTACAAACCCCTTGCAGTCGCGCATATTTTTAAATAATTTAGGCAATTATTATGCTTCCTAATATTAATAGAATTAAGAAAAAACCTTATTTGGATATAGTATAAAATTTTAACATCATACTAATTTAAAGCTGTAACAAACAAATTGTTTAGGAATTAGGTTATAAAAACAAAAGTAAATCTATGCTTATATGATTGGCTGGAGACAATTCTTAAGCAGAGTTTTGTGCTTATGTAAAAAAATTTTCGCCATATATATATATATATATATATATATATATATATATATATATATATATATATATATATATATATATATATATAACTACCTTTCCAGTGCTTCATCGTACTCGTTGACAGCTTTCTTAGTTCCTTCGTCGTCGTGATTTTGTCTGGCATCCTGGACTTTCTTTGTAACTTTACGCAGAAACTCTGTTTGCTGCGCTGCGATCGCATCGAATTTTCTGTAGGCTTCTTCGGGGGATGTTTGTTGGGTGATCACTGCGTCCAGATAATCGTAAAAATACTAAATCCCATTAAAGCATTTCATGAGATGTTATATAGTTATTTAACAAAATATGTCAAAAATATATTTTATTCTATACTAATAAACTGTGTACAAGTAAAAAAATGTCGTTAAAAAGCAACTTTAAGTTCTAGATAGCTATCCTTTCATTAAGAAAATATAGTTATTTTTTTTTTTTAATTTGATGTGTAAAAACGTTTGATTTTTACTACATTTATGCTTGCAGTTGAAGGCACTGTTTATTCTATCAACATTTATGCTTGCAGTCTGAATGAACGCTGCACTGTTGCAAAAAATATTGATTCGTTAGCGCGGCGAAATGTTTTACACAGAAAGTAAGATCCACATTTGTGAAATAAAAGTGGGTTATTCTAAGACCCATAAATACGCATTATTTGACCTCGAGTTTCAGCGGCCCTTAAAGCCCGGTTCACACTGAGGTGGCAATGCCACCGGTGGGAATGCCACCGCCACCGGTGGGAATGCCACCGGTGGCATTGCCACCGCTAGGTTCACACTGGGGTGGCATTGCCACCGCTAAAGAGTATTTCGATCGCGTGTAGAGCTAAGAAATTTTTTTTACTTTTTACTTTTTTTTACTTTTCACTCTTTTTTATTATTTCCCTGCTGTTTGCCTGGTTAATTCTGTCCGTGTACGTTTTTTCTTGCTTGTAATAAAGTTCCGGACGGTATCGGACTTGATCAAAAGTTCATCCGAATCAGTAGCCATATTTTTATTTCTAAAAGGTGGTTGAAGAAACATTAACGAACTTAAAAGTTTTTTTAATTAATAAACAGGTAAACGATTTTGTTTTAGTTTTTTTTAATACCTTTTTTTAGATTGTTTACTCTTTTAACTTTAAGCCGCGCAATAAATTATATTAAAAACTGTGCAGCAGAAAAATTTGCAAATCTTGTACTAATGCATAAAAAATTGTAAATTCATATTCAAGCACTTTCCATGCTATGCATGTACGTGTGTTTAAAATTCGCAAAAACTACTTAAAATTTTATCATAAAAGATCATTAGTTTTTGTTTGTTTTGCTAAACACAGTTTTGCTATATAATTTTTTCATTTATGCAATTTACGCGTTTTCACGCGTTTTTCTATTTACACCGCAATATTGTTTGCCGGTTTTGCTTATACAATGAAAGCGTTTATGTAAAAACCGTAATATTTTCATTGATTTTTTAACAATGCGCGCGTTCCCATGCGTTTTTGTTCTGGAGAGAGCTGCCACCGATGACGGAGTTGTGGATCGAACACAACAGCGGTGGCAATGCCACCTCGCGGTGGCATTGCCACTGCAGGGTGGCATTGCCACCTCAATGTGAACACGTCATATGTTTAGCGTTGGACACATCAGCGGTAGCAATGCCACCTCAGTGTGAACCGGGCTTAAATGACGGGTTAAATTAATGATTTGTGGTTATTTTGCTCTGTTGGTGGAATCGAGGTGATAGGAACTAAAAAGGGGGCGTGCGCGTGCCATTGACTCGTTGCGTTCTTTGGAAAATCAATTTTTGCCTGCACCAATTAGTTGAAAGTGATTTTATAGCATAAATAATTCTGTAGAGTATTTTAACATCAAACAACGTTTATTTAAATGGGATGTTTTCGATTGGACCATCGTGTTTATTTTTAATTAACTCAGGTTATGATGTCTTTCGATGGTTTTTCTTCTACAAACATAAATACACAATACAATAGGGTAATGCATGTAATTTTGGCACTTTTTGGACATTTTTAAAACCGTTTTTTGGCCTGAACTTTTTTCAGCTTTGTTTGATCGAAAAGTTTTATATTACAAAGTTTTATATTTTCTTATTCTGAACACACTGATATGCATAACAATTAACATCTACGTAAATTTCGTTTTATAAGGGATAATATCGAAAATGGCCACTTCCGTTTGTTGCATTTAATTTCGGCACTTTTTTCTTCAGGCTATAACTTTCTTGTTTTTAGGTCAATATAAATGTTTAATGGCTTATTTGAAAGTTGACTGCTACATTTACTGCCATATTGGTTATTTTTACTCTAATTTGTTTTTATCTGAGTGAAAAATTGAAAACTAAATTAAAGTGCCGAAATTAAATGCATTTTCGAAAGTGCCAAAATTAAATGCACCTTTTGCCCATTTTCCTTCAAGTAGTTACTACAGCCAACGAAAAAAAATGGTAGATGATGTTATGACTGTCCTTTTTTTGCCCATTCATCTAGTTTCTAACGAGCTATCAATCACTTCTCAATTCAAATTTGGGGCCAAGTTATGATAAGATATGTAATCAAAACTTGAAAAAGTGCCGAAATTAAATGCATGATGACCGTACAATTGAAAAAAGTAAAAAAAAAAACAACAGTTGAGCAGAAAAACTCGAAAGCTGAACCACTGCATTAATTTGTATCATTTACATTTCAGCAAAATGTTTGTAAAAAAGCCACAAAATTTTATAAAAAATCTGCTTAACAGCAAGAATGCATTGTTTAACACAGTCGGACATTCTCTAATTTATATGCATGCTTGCTATAAGTAATCAAAAAGCATCAGTAATTCATCACTCATGTGTTTTTATTCTTAAGGCTGGTTTATACTTATGTAAAAACGTCCTTTGGACTCTTTGAACAAAGTCCAAAGGACGTTTTTACATCATTTATACGCTGTATTTGTCCTTTGGGCTTTGTCCAAAGGACGTTTTAACATAAGTATGAACCAGCCTTAAGTCATGTCAAGATGAAACAAATTTTTATTAGTGTACAAGCACACAGGCTTTAAAAAAACCTGCCAATCTGCGATATTTTTTAATGCCTGGTTTAGGGATGTCCCCTAAACTGATGCCGGTGCTAAAATCCATTTTTGGAGCTCCAGAACAAACTCCGGAGGATCTGTCCTATTTTTTTACTATTTTCTTTTTTTTTCAGAAAATTTTCGAACATTATTTTTTTTAAACTTATTAAAAAAACAGTAAAAATTGTTTTGAAAATGCAAGTAAAATTGTTTTTCACATTTATATAAGCTTTAAGTCTCTCATTTACAAAACGGAGCTCCAGAGCATGATATAATGAAGAATAGGAACATAACTATAGTCTGCTCATGTAGTAGAGTTTAAAAAAATCTTTGTTTTAAGGAATATAAAGTCATACCTGTGTCAAAAATTTGTAAGTTAGGTGAGCATTTTCTGCCAAAACATCCGCGGCAAGATCGTAATACTATAATTGCAATATTAATACAACCTGGAAAGTTTATAGTTTATTGTATGTGACATATTTTTATATTTATTTCACAAAACTCGTGATAACAAATACTTTCTTAGATTATTTTTTTAATATTGATATATGAATGAAATTTCGTAAGGAAAAGGGGAGGGTCAAAATATCCCCCGTTTCGTTCCCCAAGCTTTTCAAAAAAATTTGTTTTGCTCAAACTAAACTTGTAATGTTAAAGTGTTTTTAGCTTTAGTTTGGTGTGGAAACATTTTAAAGAAATTAACTAAAAGTATTTTTTTAAATAATAAAACATTTTTACCAACCAAAAAAAATTTTTTGAGTAAAATAATCACTTTAAACTGTCAATGTTTCTATAAAATTAAATCTAAACTTATACACACCCTTTTAATTTTTCGAGTTATCGTTATGAGTTCAAATTATGGTGATAACGCTATTCACCAGTGATTGATTGATTGATTGATTGGCTTTTCTTAAATATCGCTCACGATGTGTTTTTTTAGGAACACGATAATAAGTTGTTCATTTTATGCTCACAGAACTAAACTAGGTATTAAAGCGAATTCGCTTTAATATATTTTTTTCTGGAAAATCAGTCCGTATATTTTTGTGTATGAGTACATACTTTTGGCTAGAATTTTGAATTTGGCAAACTTGCTGGGACAAAAACTAAAAAAATATTAACCTCGTATTTGCAGTAGAGTAAAAGGACATTGGCAAAAGTTTCCGGCGGGAAAGGGTTCTGTTGGAGGAGAAACTGGAGCTTGGCGAATCCTTCGGATGGCTTTACCTCCATATTCATTAGCGCCTGATTGTGCAAGGTGACGGGATCTAACTCTTCTTCGCTGCGGGGTGGCATGTCCGTCAAAGCTTCCACGGCAGCGCTTTCTAATGTATTATATACACGATTTTATTCAAAAGTGATTTTTTGAATAGCTCCTAGTTACAAAGCAAAGCTCCGTTTTTCGGAGTAACAGAGTATCAGAGTAACATCGGAACAGAGTATCAGAGTAA
>JASAMX010019599.1:0-19087 GCA_030248175.1 Microlaimidae sp. YZB2_3 | reverse complement strand
AGACTGTGTCCAGTATTTAATATCGTTGATTTTTGACACATATTAATTGATTTTTTAAGCAAATTTTATTCAAAATTTTTTTCAAATTAAATACAAACAGTTCATACTAATTTCTTGTTTAAAAAAGTCAAGTTTGGTGTCTTTTGGGCTGTATAAAAATATTGAATTTGCTAAAAAAGTTGACTGACTCCGCAAGGTTTTCCTGCCAAATAAAGCGGACCTCCGAATTGACCCTTCACAAAATTCATGAATACAGTGTAGTTTTAGCAATAAATTTAAAAATGTTAAAATAAAAACAAGAAATCAACTTGAATTTTTTGATTTAAAAAAAATGTTTTAACATCACTAAATTTTAAAACAGTTTCATTAACACCTAAAAATAAAAGTAAGAATATAATATAATCCAAAATAATGTCCAGTTGTACAATAAACTTTCATAGAAAAACTCACACGAGCGAATTTAATAGGAGTTTTTACCAATTTATGCTAATTTTTTGTACGCAGCGATTTTTTAAATGTGTCAAAAAACAAGTTTTATGTGCAAAATTTCGCTGTGCGAGAAAATTTTTATTGAGGGCGTGGGGGGGGGGGGGCGGTGGTGGGGGGGGGGGGGGGCGGAGGGTTGCCAGCCTTCCTTTTTTTTGCCCGATGTCCGCCCCCCTTCCGGCTCTTAAATCCCCATACCTTATTGAATACACAAAAAAGAGCTTGCGCGGAGAAGTAAGATGTGCATCATTGCTTTTTAAATTTAACTAAAAAATTTACTGTACACATAGCAGAAAATTTTCTTGGGTTATATATTTTTGATATAAACAATGATATTATAATAACTCTAATATTTACTGTATACGTCTTATGAATGGGTTTCTATTGTCAAATCCTAATCTTGTAAATAAAATCTACAAAATAGTTTTTAATGCTCAAAAAATCTTCAAATTTTTAGAATAACGACACATGATTAAAATAAAGAATCTTAAAATCTACAAAATGGTTTTAAATGCTCAAAAAGTCTTCAAATTTTTGAATAACGACTTATGTTTAAAATAAGGAATCTTATTAAAATAGAGTTTTAATAAAATGTTAAAATATAAATAATAAATATTCTACTATTGAAGCGATTACATTAGCTCTTTATATAAAATTTTATATATTTATCACTGTCTAACATTGTGAAAAGTGCTTTGAAATTTGTATTCTTAGGGGTCCTTACCCCGGTTTGCCCCGGTTGATTTGACAGCTAAATTGCCGGGGCCAAGGCTGGCGCCGGGGTAGAAAAATTGCGTTTGCCGGGGTCGGGGCCGGGGTAGAAAAAAAGTGCCGGGGCAAGCCGGGATCGGGCCGGGGCCGGGGCCGGGGTCCCGGTCGATCTCTAGTTATGACGTTACAGAATTACTTTTAAATAAAATAATGTTTGTATTCATGGCAGACAGAGATGTATAAAACAGCTTTACTCTCGACGTTTCAACCCAATAAAACACAGACCTTCATCAGGAGTTTTAACGTTATTGGATAAAAACCTTGTCTTTATTGCCATGAATACAAACATTATTTTATTTAATAACCACCAAGACAGCCCTAAAGGATTTCGTGAGAATCACTTTTAGCCTATTAGCGCTTGAGAAAAAAATGAACATCTCTCATTTATTGGAGATCAATGGTTTCCCAAACGCTAATTGGCTAAAACAGCTCCTCCCACAACCATTCCCACAGAGCAAAACATATGTGACGTGATCATGAATACTGTATAACATTTTTAGAGTACTTAAAACACTGACGTGATGCTTATTTTTTGTAAATCGTAACCTAAAAGAGTAAATTTAATTTAAAACTCATGTGACACATTATGTCATTTACGCTCTTGGGTATGTTTATGAAATTTGGAGTGCAAACGTGAATAAAATGCAAGTTTTTTCTTCTTTTGTTTGCTCCTGTGGCCAAGATTCTGCTTCCATTTAGTCTATTTTTGCTGTCCCTTTGGCTCCTAGAAAATTGTTCCATTTTAACCCTCTGATCCATGATCTTTATTCGGAGTGGCAGAACTGGGACAGACTTGTCATCAAGGGACTTCTCTCACGCTTTTTTCCTAGCCGTGTAACGACGACATCATCTATGTAGATAAAGCTGGCTGCGGGCATCCCGCGTAGAAAATTTTGCGGAGAAACTGTCACAGACTCCTCCCTAATCCTCCTCCTTTATCCTGGCTTGGGACAGGAACTGTAATGGATAGCACGCCATATTGTCTTAAGAGTCAAATTTGGTAAGGTTATGAGTCAGTAATATGTAAATTTTATAATGATATGTGACTCTTTGTGTTGTAGTAAGTAAGGTGTATTAAGGCTGGTTCATAACAGACAGAACAGAATTTTAGAAAAGCCATAACGTCCTTTGGACTTTTTCCTTTGGACGAAGTATGAATGCCACTTAAAATTTGTCCTTTGGACAAAGTCCAAAGGACAAAATTTAAAGGGAAAAGTCCAAAGTACAAAAAGTATGAACACGTTGTCCTTTAAATTATGTCCTTTAGACTTTGTCCTTTGGACTTTGTCCAAAGAACGTTTTGTCATAAGTATGAACCAGCCTTAATACACCTTACTTACTACAACACAAAGTGTCACAATCATTATAGAATTTGCATAATACTGACTCATAACGTTACCAAATTTGACTCTAAAGACAATATGGCGTGCTATCCATTACACCAGGCCGAGCACTGATATCAGCACTGTTTACACAGTGCCTGTCTCAAGCCAGGATAAAGGAGGAGGATTATGGAGGAGTCTGTGACAGTTTCTCAGCATTTATGTATAAACAGTGCTGATCTTTAAGGACGTTTTTACGCTGTATTTGTCCTTTAGACAAAGTCCAAAGGACTTTTGTCCTTTGGACTTTGTCCAACGGATGTTCTGTCATAAGTATGAACCAGCCTTTATAGACTCCTAAATTTTGCATGTAATTTTATCTAACAACGGTTCATTGGCATCATATTTTTCCTAAGTCTAAGCAAAACCCAAAAATCAAGCTCAACTTCATTAAAATATTTTTATTGCATGGTGTTTTTTTTTTTACTTTTTTTTATTTTACTGCTTAAAAAAGAACAAGAAATTGTGTTTTCCAAAGATATTTTACTGAAATGTAGTTTTACAAAAGCCACCGTTGCAAAAAAATTTTTATTATTCAAATCATCAATTCATTATTATTATTACAATTGTTATGTAATAAGTTTATCACGCTTCAAGGGGGAACTCATGTTTTTTTTTGCTCAGTAGGAACGTGTCTCGTTTCCTAATTAAAAAAACTAAAACGCATTTCGGTCCAAATCTTCTTACTTATACAAAAAAACTAAACCCAACGGAGTTGCCGTTCATTTTTTGCGTTTTATACATAATAATAAGGTTTTAGACTACAGCTGCTGCTTAAAAATTGTTTTAAAATTTGAAACAATTTCTACCAAATCAGTAGATATAATTTGTTAAATCGCTTTATTTATAATACATCAATTTCTTGCAAAGAGTATTTTTGCACAAAGTTAAAAAACAATACAAAAAAGTCTAAAAACTGTTAAAGAAAAACTTATGTTGTATCGACACTAATCGAATTTGGTTTTTCAAGAAAATTTAATCTGCTTATTTAACCTAGTTTTGGAGCCGATTTTTCTTCTGCACTATAACTTGCTTATTAATATTTGGATTTGCCATTTGCGTTATTCCGTAAAAATGGATTTTGCTGAGTACAGCTGTTCGCTGCGCTATCTAATCAGTCCTGCTCCGCCACAATAAACTGCTCTTTTCACTGAGCCTGACAGTTTGTCATATACAAATTTAATCTTTAACTCTTATGGAATTGACTAAAGTTAAAATCCTTCAGGCTGAAATTCAGGGCGTAACCGCTTGCCGTCAGGAAAAAATAAAAAATGAACGATTGAGAATAAAAATAATAAAAAAAAGTTTTTAGAGATGATGTAACCAATTATTATTAAATAATGTCAGGTGTTTCCTTTCACGTGATATTTTCTTGAAGAACGAGTGGTTACTTTACCACCAAGTCATTTTCACCCTGATAGAATTCATCTTTAGATACATATAAAAATATAGCCAACATGGCTAATAATTGATAAAACTTTTAATATAATCATGGAAAATGTTTCTTATAACAATGCGACGCCAGTTTGGGTGCTCCTTTTGGACTATGGCACTTATATTTGTGCAAATCTTGGCTTTATAATAAACGTTTATGTTTTTTGTCTTATGGTTATAATTAATATCAAACATGGAAAATTTTCAAATTTGCTTATTGCCTGTTTTACTCTTGCAGATATGCTACACTGCGTCACATTTTCGATTGTTTTCAAGATTTTTGTTTGGCAAATGGATATGCGAGAACACTTAAACCCTTTTTATATAGTTTTTTTTCCTACAAACAAAAGAAAAACACCAGCTGTGATACTCTTTTGTTCTATAATAAGTCCGTTTTTTATATTTTACCAATATTTTTCAATTTTAAGCTTAATATTTTTGAATTTTCTTCGTTTGGTTCAATTTTGTTGTCCCTTTTTATACCTTCGTCAAAATAACAACAGAAGATATACTAGTTGCTGTCTAATAACGGTACTAGTGATTTTTTCAATATTGTTTCCTCTTCCAAACTATATACAGTTATATTACTATTTGAAGAAAATACACATTCCTGTGGATACAATATTATGTCATTTTTACATTTGTGCATTTTTAATTTCTGTTCTAATAGTGTCATCATTTACATCATCGATAATAGTTTTAAAAGTACTTTGTACTGTTAAAACAAACCCCAACTCTTCTCACTACCACGGAACTGTCCGATTTTTAAAGTTTTTTTTATTTACAACTGGTTGGAGCTGTTTAACTTTTACACCACAATTTTTTTATTTGGTTACTGCTTTTATTATTTCACATGAGGATTATAATACACTCCTAAACTTAAATTTGTTGAAAATTTCAGGTTTTATTCAATACTACTTTCGTTTTATTGGGCCGAGCGGTAATCCAATATTTACATTAGTTGTCTTTCTAAAACCATACAAAGTTGAGAAAGAAAAATTTTTAAACTTAATTAAAAAAATTGTTTTTTGCAAGATTAAAAAATAGAATTGCAAAAATAAAATTCAAAGTTTAATTTAGTTTTTATTCCACTACTTTTAACGCATTTTTTTTCATAATGACCGTACTTGACATCAAAATTACCAAAAAATAGAGATTAAAAACAAACCAAAAATTTTTGTACGAACTTAGCTACGGTTGTATTTTTAAACATCCTGCAATGTTCTAACAGAGCTCAGCGTCTGATGATGCTTAGAGAATACAAACTTTAAAAGAACCTTTTAAAATCGTAAATTAACTTATATTCGTTTAATTTCTAGTTAAATTAGTACTAAATGTTTGATATTTTGCTAAAATTAATACGTTTAATATAATATGTAAATTAAATTATATAAAATTGTTTATTTTAAAGTTTCACAAAAAAAAATTAGAAACAACACAATAATTCATTTATAATTAATCGAAAATATGGGAAATGTTGGTTTTATTTTTATTATACTCATAATGCTATACATATAGCTTTTGGTACAGGTTCAAATCGAATTGTATCTGTTTTTTAAACAGACCAGTCTGCGTAAAAACCGAGCGCAGTCCGAAATGGATCGGGTCCAAAAGTTTTATGAATATCACTGCTTATTTTGTTTTATGCAAGTATGTATTTTTGTCTTAACGGAAAAACGCTGCTCCTTAGGCCGATCTATTAGGGTCGATTCATCCTTTTAAAATTCTTAATAATAATACAATTTGTTAAAAAACACAATAAAAAATAACACTTATTAAATTAAGTAAATAATTAATGAAACTCAAAATAAAAACCTTACAATATAAAATATTATAAAAATTATTGCAAAATATATAAAAACAAATAAAAAACTGAATTTACGAAAACAAAAAATTTAATAAAAAACTGGTTTCAATGAAACTACGCAATTAAGAGACAAGTTCTTACAAAAAATGGATAGGACACACAACTTAAAAACGCGCGAAAAAAATAAAACAATAAAACAATACAAGACCTATTAAAACAAATATAACTCAGTGCTCTGAAGATTTTTATTTAAAGCAGGCTTATCCCTATGTATACATATAGACTCTTTAATTTTAAACAAAACTCATTAGTCGAAGTGGCAATTACACAAAAGTCAGAAAAAGCCCTGGTCTTTACTAATCTTCCCCTTGATGAAATAATACAGATCTGCGCGAATAAAATTTTTAACACTTCTAACTGTCCAGATGGTTTTACCAGTAAAAGGGATTTATAAAATGTTATCAGCCTGCCATTTAAGAATAATGCATTTATGTTTGACTCCAAACTCCATGAGCAAATTGATGGTGTTGCGATGGGATCGCCTTTGAGACCGACTCTAGCAAACGCATTTCTCTGTCATCACAAAGAAAAATGACTTTCTGATTGTCCTTCCGAATTTAAACCTTTGTTTTATTGATTTTCGACGATTGCTTTGTTTTATTTCGTAGTGAATGTCATGTTGAGCCTTATCTTAAATTTTTAAACTCTCGTCATAATTCTATTAATTTTACTTTAGAAAAAGAGGTTAACTCTGTCTTACCGTTTCTTGATATATGTATGTAATTAAGGATCAAAACACTTTTACCACTTTTGTTTATGAAAAACTTATCTTCAGCGGCGTTTATTCTAATTATAATAGTTTCATTCCTATGTGTTTTAAAGTTGGTATTATATTTAGTTTATTAACTCGTTCATTTCGTATTTCTTCATCATATAAGCTTTTTCATATGGATTTGCAAGTTTTAGTCCTTTTTATGTAAAAGTGGTTATTCACTTAGTTTTATTGATAGTTGTGTTAAGAAATTTTTAGATAAAGTATTTAAAGTTACCAGTAAAAAAGTTTTATCGGTTGAGAAATTGCCAGTTATTATTGTTTTACCTTATTTAGGGCTTGGTTCTGTACATATAAATGCAAAATTTCGTAAGCTGTTTTATCGACATTTTCCTCGGGTTCGTTTGAGATTGATTTTTAGGTCTAGTAAACGTTTAAGTGATTGTTTTATGTTTAAAGATCAAATTTCTAACAATCTGAATTCTAATGTAGTATACAAATTTTGCGTGGTGTTTGCGTGGTACAAATTATAAAATGTAGTGGCTGTAAAACCACTTATTGCGAGTGTACTACCCGCCACCTTAGCATTAGAATATCAGAACACTTAGGTATTTCATTTAAAACTAATAAACCTATCATACCTAAAAGTTCAGCGGTCCATGTTCATATATTAAGTTGTGATAAAATTGTTAATCTACTCTCTAAAAGTTCTTAACGGTTTCGATATGATGTTTCCACTTAATAGTGGCGAAAACTATTAAACAGTCTCTGCTTTTACTTTCTCAAATAAAAATCATTAACTAGAAAGTTGTTATTTAATAGTTATTCGTTGAAACGTTATAATCAAAACTATTAACAACAACCTATTAACTGGCACGGCGCCAAAAACTCGTCGTAAAAAAAGCGACCAATCACAAATAAGCAGAGTGGAGCTTGGTTTATATAAAATCATTAAGTAAGTAATATAATTAGTGTTTTATCATTGTGGGACCCTATTTTATTTCAGTTTGGAATTACCAAAAAGGCGACAAATAATCAAACATATATAAACCTTATTCTTTGATATGTTTTCGCTGTATTTGGCTGTTTGATGCTTTTTAATTTTTAAAATAAGTGTTGTAAAGTTTTAAAAACGTGGAAAATATCACTGTGAAAATAACAAGTAAGATATTTTGTAAATCATTTTTTAAACTACAAGTTAAACCTATCCATTTGTTAAATTTTACAACTTTGTGCTGGAATATTTATTATTGCAAGAACAAATCGGACGTCTTTTTGTAATTTAAAAAAATTGAGGGTAGCAGATTGTTTTTTAACGGCCTAGCAGATTGTTTTTTTTATTATTTAATCTTGTTTTTCAAAAAATGCAATAGTATTTCATTTGGGTATAACAACGCTGATATCAACAATTTTGAACTGAATTCATGTAAGCTTGTAAATCTTAGTACTATCAGAGATTTGGGTGTAAAAATTTCTTCTGACTTAAAGCCCTCTTGTCACTGCAATGAAATTACTGTAAAAGCGCTTTCAAGGCTATCACTACTTTTCCGAGCTTTTAAAACAAAAAACAAAAATGTACTATTACGTGCATACTACACTTTTGTACGGCCTCTTTTGGAATATGAAACACCCGTCTGGTCTCCTTGCTACAAAAAAGACATTCAGCGCATAGAATCTGTTCAAAAGGCTTTCACTCGAAAGCTATTTGCAAGGTGCTCACTCAAAAAGACCAGCTACATGGAAAAACCCTTATATTTAAATATGGATAGCCTTTAACTACGCTGAACTAGGCAAAATCCGTTATGATTTAAATATGTGTTTCAAAATTATTCATAACAAAGTTGATGTTAATGCTACTGACTTTTTTGATATTGATCATTTTTCCAAAACCAGAAGCAACGGATTAAAACTAAAAATTGAGAACTCACGTGTGGATACTAGAAAACACTTTTTCACAATTCGGGTTGCAAAATGGTGGAACAAATTATCAAGTGACCTTGTAGGTTGTAACACTGTTAAACATTTTTCTTCAAAACTAACAACCTCCTTGCTTTCAAAATATACTACTGTTTATTAAGGTACACTGTACTGACTTTTTTCCTCCTTTTACTGACTATGTATGTACATATGTATTACTGTATATTGTATGTTAAGTGTTGTATTGTATTAATACATATAACCACTATACAATAATTTACTATTTACTATTTTACACGTAATTAAAAATAAGTTTTTATTGTGTTATGTTGATCCCAAAATCTTTTACGCGGCAAAAAATGGCACACTCGGTTTTATAAAAAATTGTTCGAAACCACTAAAAACTAAAGCATGATTAATAAAGGCTTAAATATTTCGTAATTTAGATTTAGTCGACCCATCATAGCAACCGCAGAAAATTTTAAAATTTAAAACTTTCAGGAGAAAAACAAGTTTTAAAAATTTAATTTTTTTAAATTTTAAGTTTACTTTGCGTCAAACAAAAAATATGAATATGCAGGCTTAATAAATGTGGCGGACCGTTCAATAACTTGCAACATTAAACATTACAGGAATTAAAAATTTTGAACAAAACTTTTGAGCGCGAAAGAATATAAACAGCTGATTTTTACAATGTTTAAAAAAATGAACTATTCGTGAACAGAAATTTCAATTTTTTCTTATTGTGTAAAAAGTTATACATTTTCAAATGTCATATATAGTACGGGTATTTATGGGATTGTAGTTTTTATGTTTACCTTTTTGGAAATTAAACCTAATTTAACGAAATGAAATTGTTATAGAAAAGTTTATGAAAGACAATGTCGTTGGAATAATTATTGTATTGAGTTTGATTGTTTGGATTCCAGTTAGCTGTGTAGTAAATCATATAGTAAGTTTTTTTGGCTTTTTTCTTTAAAATTGGCTTTAAACGTCATGTTTTTGAATAAAAACATTAAAATAAAAATAAGCAAAATTTGTTATTATTAAAATAATAATCATAAAAAACGAAGTACCTAACAAATGGGTGAGTGGCGTACACACAAAAAAATAAATCAACTGTATGACACTGTTTTTTGGATAGGGAAATTTTGAGCTCTTTTTTTAGCTTCATTATAAAAATGTTGAAATCGACAAACTTATATCATTAGCAACTGAACAATATTGATCAACACTTATTACATGCAAATAAGCCGTGAGTTTAATAATTATTGATAAACATTATTGATTGCAGGATAAGCAACGGGAAGCGGAAATGATAAAGCAGTATGCGTGGTGGAACAGCGATTCCCTTGTTTCCGACAAAAATCGAATAGAAGTGGTGAAGGACGTTAGAACCCCGCTCCAGTACACCCCCACGCCCATACAGTTATGACAATAGAACCTCGCTGAAAAACATCAACTTGCCCATGGAGTTATAAAGATAGAACCCCGCTCTAATACACCAACGCGCTCATACAGTAATGACATTAGAGTTAAGCCCTCTCTCGCTTTCGTGTACGTCAGTGACATTGCGACTTACGGGTTTTCTTTCTCCCATGGATTTTGTGTGTTATTTTGATTTCCAAATCAATCATTTTACCTGGATATTTTTTTCGGTGCATCTGGCAAAAGTAAAGAAGCTTTTTTGAAAGAAACTAACATAAATTCCAGCGTTATTTTCAAATAGTTTTCAAATGAAGATTTTCGAGAAAAATTTTCGTTATCTAGAGCATCGTCTTAATATCAAAAGAAGCCTGGATTTAACCAAGGAAAAAATTGTGAAACAAGTTTTAATAAAACTGTTTAAATAGAAGACTTAGCAGTAAATTTACGGTGGGAAAAAAGAGTAGAGTAGGAATCTTTTACGAATCAACAAGATCGTTGTATTTTTAAGAAACATTGCGTTTATCTTTCGAGTAAAAATTTGTGCCGTGCCAGGATCGACTCATTAATTAAAAATTTAATAAAATTGTTTCTGGGAATTTGTTGTTTCATGTGTGGAAGTCCGAAAAATGAATATGTTCTCCAAGACTATAAAACTAAGAATTTCGGAAGGACACTTCTAGGAGGCTGCATTTGAAACGTAGCTTTAATATTAAATACAGCTAAGCTATTACGGGTCAAAAAACTATAATAATGTGCACTTACAATTCGTGTCCTGATGCTTGGGCCTTGTCTTCGTGTACTTTGTATAGTTTAAAACTGAAATTTAATCTAAGAACTAGAGTAAAAAATAACGTGGATCCATGATTGTACTGTTGTAATGATATTTATTTTATGAATTATTTATTAAAATCAATATTTTATAGTTTTTCGATCTTCAATCAATATATAAAATACACGCGGCTGTTTATGTTTGTATTGTATTGTTTGTATGTTTGTTTAAATGAGTAAGTAGCCTAACTCACCAAATGTTTTTTTGGGGAAAGGAAAGAGGTATACCCAAAAAAAGCAGTATGGCAGTAGTTAGAAGGATTTTCTATAAAAATTCTATTTTGATTGTTTTTTTTTGTTGTAAGATGCCTTAGTTTTTAGGATGTCTTTTTTTAGTTAACTAAAACTTTTATAAATATTTGGGTCAGCAGTTACGAGATTTCTTAAACTTAGTTATAAGTCCCAATCCTCATGATACACCTAGGAATGCGAATATTTTTTTGCGTTTAAAACGAACATTGGCAATAAACACTATATTATTTTTCATAATTTTAAAATTTGTTACCATTTTGTAGTTTTTTAATTGTAACATTCGTACAGCACTTAACACCATAGGTGGGCAGCCTCCCGTATTTTGAGGGAAATTCGGGAGGTGGGTGTCCCAAAAAAATTTGGGTATACCTCAAATACCCCATTTTTTATTGAAACCCCCAAATGGGGGGGGGGGGTGTCCGGGGTACCCCCAAAATTTGGGGGGTGTGTCCGGGGTACCCTCAAAATTTAGGGGGGGGTGTCGGCTATAACAGATTTTTGGAGGGTTAGAACCCCCCCTCCCTGCTCACCTATGCTTAACAACACCCACTTTTACTCTAAAAATTCCTTCTGAAGGGTGGGGCTATCAATCAAAACACTAATAGCACCAGGGTTGGCATAGCGTTTTGAGAGGTAAAATGGGTTTAGTCAACAACCATAACCGAACGCAGCTATAAAAAATACGGTTAGCGTAAACGTAATAAATTATAGTTGCGTTGGATAATAATAGTGATCTTAGCTCGTTGTGCCATAGCAACCACGATATTCAGATTGGCACAAAAATTATCGGATTGTTATTAATTAGGCACTTAGTTTTTTTAAAAATAATCTATTATTTAATTGTTACAAATTTATATTTTTGAATAAAATATTTTTATGTGCACAGAGACATTATACTACGCTTAATTCAAATAAGATGATTTTATGCTGTGGAATTCTCGCAAGCAAATTTGAGTGTGGGTTAAGTTGGTCCACAACTTAAATCGTTTTTTTTTCTGAGATGCATTTTACCCGGATCATTTCAAAGGAAAAACAAGTCACAACCGCTAAATTTGGGTCAACAATTCCTTTTTATAAATTTTTTTGAGTTTTTTATTGTTTGAAACACTTACATTTGAAGGCTTAGAACGCAATTTGAAGACATTTTTTGTTTGTTCATATTTCCAAAATTGCAAAAGGGGGTTAAAACATGTTTATATAATAAAAAAGCCATGCGCATTGCAAAAAAAGAAAAATCCAGTATATGCTATTCTTGAAAATGACAAATAAAATAAATCAGTTTAAATAAGTTTAAAAACCATACTGTATTATTATAAAAATTACTTTAAACCCTGTTTATAGATACTATCCCCCTTAACTAAACTTTGCTCTTAAAAATACAAAAATCTATAAATTACTAGGTTAAAATATGTCGTGAGTCTAAAAATATTTAAAAGAACAACAAAATGATGTTATCAGAATATTATATTTTTCTCATTGTTATTATTCACAAAAGAATTACAAAAAAAACGAATAGATTCTGATAATACCATTGTGTTGTTCGTTTAAATACGAATACAATGATAGATTGGTTTTTAAAATAACCTTAATATAGCATAAATTATGCTTGCTTCTGCGAGCAAAAGATCATTTGCAACATGTTTTAAGTATGGAGAATCGCGACGGTTCGATGCACATAAAGGTCTCGAGAAGAATTGGAAATAAATTGTATAAGATCAGGAAAATGAGGAAGAATCAAAATATGCCCAACCAGCTAAATGTTTTATGTTTATGTTATTTTTGTGTGTTATGATTGTGTGTTTTTTTTGTTAACCAACTTCATGTACAAATTATTTTAATTGTGTACATAGAATTAACCGTCGTGATTCTTCATTTGGTAATTTTTTACGGATTTTTCTAAAATTTTAAAGAGCGCGTTTCAACATAATTTTAGAAAACGTACCTAATTTTTTTTTCGAGACTCAGTACATATTTTAAATAATTTTTTGATTTTTGTAATTTTTTTCGGGTGAAGCTTACTTAAAGGGGGTGTGTCCATTAGAAATTTGCGCTGAGTGTTATTAAGAAGCCAAACACGGTCAAAGGATTAAGAGTGGCGTTCTGTAATAATTTGTTATTTTGGAGACCCTCATTCCAAGCTGTTAGATCGATAGTCTTAGATTTTGCTCAAATTAATATATGTGATATTTCAGATGTTGTGAATGACCATGAGAGCATTTTTAGCTCAATTTGATCACAAAACTAACTTCGCGCAAATTTAACACTTTAAAACTACGCGCGCTGCGGTACTGATACTGCACTAATTTTATTTAAAGAGGAGTTTGATTTTTTATATAATATTTTTGTAAATAAACATGGTTATCCTAATGAGCTGGTGACCAAATTCTTTGATATTTCGAGACTCAAATCAGATTGTGCCCCTCCACCTCCAATAAAAAGCTCTCTTCCACCATCATTCTCCCGTTTTTTGGTAAAAATTCCTATAGTATAAAGCGCATTCTTAATAACGCAGGGTTAAACTGGCGTTTCATTACATTCTAGGATTACTAAGCATAGTTTTAGCTTTTCTAAAATTCTTGCTTTTGTTGACAGTTTTTGTAGTCTTTGTTTTAAATAGGCGTGTTTTATTTTAGCTAATAAAAATAAACTTGTTAAATTCTCATTCTGTAGAAATTTCAAACTTAGATCCAAATGTTTACACTTTTTTACTTAAAAATTATTCTTTATAAAAGTTTTTAATTATTATTTTGTAATTTTACATGTTTTTCTGACAATTAATTGTTTAGTAATTTAATTCTGCTTTGTTCGAACTGTTAGTGGCCGGACATGCGGCCCGAATAGGATTAATGATGCACGCTGCTACAGACCGCTGTGACATACCTTTATTAGATTATCCACCTTTGGTGTTACCATTACTGATAAAGCGATAGTTTTTTTCATTTGACCGTTTTTCACATTAAGATGGTTTCCAATTTTTTTCCTGGGTCAAACTGATTGGACTAATTGTTCTGCACACAATAGACTGATTGGACTCTCTTTGTCATCCAAAATTATTGCAAATTTGCTGGCACAGTCAAATCCAATTATTTTCAACACAAAGACAAATTTTTTACACAAAAAAGAGGCCTACCGATGGGCAGCCCGTTATCACCACTACTCGCATGTATTTTTCTTGAAGAACTCGAACAAAATATTCTGCAAAAAGCCAAAAACCAAAATTTAAAAGTAATCTTATGGCGCCGTTACATAGATGATGTTTTTGTAATTTTAGACGGACCAAAACAACAATTTTATGAATTGCTTAATATATCAAATTTAGAAGATGACACAGGAAACATAAAATTTACAATAGAACTGGAAAACAATAACCGGATTCCCTTTTTGGACATAGAAATAACAAAAGAAATAAAACAAACGTCAACAAAACTTAATTTTAAAATTTTTCGAAAACCAACCCATTCAAACCGCTTTATTCACGCAAAATCAAATCAAGCCCAAAACCAACTACTAGGAACAGCCAAATGTTTGGCCCACCGCGCTAGAAAAATTTTGAAAAACCCAAAGGAAGAACTTGAATTTCTTTACGAAACTTTTAAAAAAAATGGCTACAAGCATAATATAATTACAAATGCATTAAAACCACCGAAAATAGGACCAAAACCTAAACCAGCCCGCCGCCGAATTTCACTTCCATATATCTCAACCATTACACCAAAATTAAGAACAATTTTTAAAAAGTATGACGTCGAAATAGTTTCTAAGAAATCAAACACCATTCACCAAGCAATAATGAGTAATAAAAATCCACATAATCCGAAACCTGAACCAAAAGGAATTGTATACTGCATTAATTGTACAGATTGCGATAATTTTTACATCGGTCAAACAATTCGAAAAATAAACACTAGGATCAAAGAACACAAAAAAGACCCAAACTCAGCGTTGAAACAACATAACGTCGTTACTCTGACACAATGAGTCAGATGCATCGTAAAATACTTGTAACTGTGACTCTTTTTATATCTTAACACACAATTAATCTAAACAAAATGAGTCAGAGTCACGTTAATTTTATACTGATTGTGACTCTTTGTGTCAGAGTAACGACGATAATACAGAAATTCAGCACAATATTGACTTCACAAACATTAAAATACTCGATAAATCCGCTTACATTACCAAAAAACGCTTTTCTGACGATTTATTAAAAAAAGAAGCTTTATTAATAAACTTAAACTCCAAATCGCGCTCGTTAAATACAGCAAAAACAGAAATACATCCCATGCATCAGCTGCAAAAAAAAAAACACTTACCCAAGGAAATGCTTCAATTTTAACCAGTTTTTCATTCATTTTTTTAGTTTTTTATTGAAACACTACTCAAATTCATTGGGGGTACCACAGACACACGGGTTGATTAAATTGAGCTAAAAATGCTCTCATTGTCATTCATAATATCTGAAATATCACATATATTAATTTGAATGAAATCTAAGACTATCGATCTAACAGTTTGGAATGACGATTTTGAATCCATAGAGAATGCGGCTCTTAAAAACTTTCTTTCTATTTCGAGGGTCTGGTTTCAGGAATTAAGAGTCTGTAAGTCCCAAAAAAATACAACTCTGTGGTATGGTTGGTTCTTTTGTGATTATCTTCTATTTGGCTTTTTGGTCGCCTTTATCAATAATTAAAAATGATGCCATAGAATATTTTGTCAAAATTTTTTTTGCAAACTAAAGTTTTTTAAAAGCGCGTTTATTACTAAAATTAATCTTTAAAATGCGGAAGATAGAATACTGGAAACGTAATTGCAGATTTAATTCGTTTGTTCAAGAGGCGAAGCTTCAAATCTCCTTCAGATTTAAATCAACTGAGCATGATGTTGTAAGATTAGGAACATCACAAATAAAATGTTTACCAGTTGTATATTTGACATTCTTAATAAATACACTATTACTTAAAAATTGTGATTTTGTTATCATGATAAAACTTATAAACTAATTAAATTATATTAAACTTTAACCAAGGACTTTAAGCCTTGGTTTTTCTAAACGAAAACGTAAAATGAAGCTAAACTTTATTATTATTATATATTATTATAATTTTAATTTAATTATGGGTTTTCATATCAATCATGATATTTTTTGTTTTAATCTGATGATTGCGTTCTTGAAAATGACCATTATATTCTTGTTAAATAAATTTTAAAAAATATTAAGGAACAATATTAATAAATTGTTTTTGTATTTGTATTCATTTTATCGTGCGGTTTGTACTTGTACTAAAATAACTATCAATTATTGTACTGGAAGTTGACTAAATGGGAGACAAACAAATTTTAGGGTATATAGATGATCTACTAATTTTTTATGGTAAAAGTGCAGTATTACACCACCACAACGTTCACTAAAATTTTTCACAAAAATATATGTTATTGATGGTGCCACATCTGAATATCACCATGATAATTGGCGCTTGATAGCTTGATAATTCTCGAGATAATTAAGGGGCAGTTCAAAATCCCCTATACAAAAAATTGCAATTTTTACCAATTTTTGACCATGGTTTTAGAAGGATGTTTTTTTAAAATATAGGCACCTTGCACTGGAACTCGGTTTATACATGAAGTATGCAATAAACATAGCGAGTCACCATAATGGAAATTACCGTATCTCCTTCTTATCTTTTGTAGTATGCAGATCAAGCCTCGAAAGCGCGCGAAATTTCGATCGGTTGATCTGCATAAAACGAAAGATAAGTAGGAGATACGGTAATTATCCATTATTGTGACGCTTATGTATATTGCATAGTTCATGTATAAACACAGTTCCAGTGCAAGGTGCCTATAGATTTTTAAGGGCACAGCGAGCGCACACAGTTGTGAGCGCGCCAGAATAGTTTAACTTCGCCGCCATCCGCCAAGGATCTAAGGACTCCAGGATCTATGTTACCCCAACCTCTTGGACTTTCTCTTTAGTATCTGGAAAACGGCTAATGAGCGCCAATCGGTATAGTCATATCCATATCCGCCATTAATAAATACATATATGTGAATGCAAGATTTTCCTTATCTCGATGGTGGTTTTATACTGCACTAATACCTTTTTATATTTAAAAATCATGATGCTGGAGTCCAAGCAAATTGTTTCAACAAGTCATGTTCTTACAATACAATTACAATACATCAATAAAATTAAGAAAGCATGCCATAATAATTCGCAGAATAAACTTGCCTTTTTAGAAACCAAAATACCAAAAATACTATGTCAGATGCAATATTTTGCGTCTTATGAATTTTTTAAATTTTTTTTGAATTTAAAAAAAAACGGAGAAAATCTGCTAAAATTGTAAATATTGCGAGATAGCCAAGTTTATTTTTAATAAACTTGGCATATCTCGTAAAATACGAACGATAGCATTTCCGTCAAAAACGAACATAATGATAAAATCTCGTTTGGTTGAAGAGCATAATACGTGGTATATAAATTCGATTAAACCTGACATATTTTATGCAGGTCATTTTATGAACAATCACGACGATTAATTCAATGTACACAAAGGTCTCGAGAAGAAATTAAAATAATTCGTATATAACGGTGGTTAACTAAAAAAACACGAGTAAAAAATATAGACAACCGCTTGTTTTAGAAAAATGTTGAAAAAAAGAGTAAAATAGTTGGTTTTCTAAACTTTTTATGCTCATTTTTTTAGTTCACCAACGTCATATACCAATTACTTTTAATTCTTCTCGAGACCTTTGTGTACGTTAAATTAACCGTCGTGATTGTTCATAGTTGAATCATTTGTTAAAAATTTTGTGTCGCAGGACTTCCTCATAACTTTAGGTAGTACAAAGTTTTTTTTGTGGTCTCAAAAGTATAAGTTTTGTTTGAAGTTTATTTTAACAAAACATATCGGATTGATCAGCAATAAATAAATACTAATGATTATTTTAGCGAACCAAATATACTTAACGACAAAATATATAATTTTTCCCATAACGAAGAAACGTTAATCAGTGAGAGTTAACCCAGCTCATAAAAACGTTTTTAAAAGAAATAAAAAACACATTTTTTTTTGCCCTATATTTTTCCATTAAAACCAAAGAAAGAGTTGGGGCGCCATATCCTTTAAAATTCTAAAATTTCCGACTCCCCCACCAAAATTTGGATGGGGTTACCCCGTACATCCCTCTCCCTTCAATGTAGGGAATCTCAGTACTAAAAACACTAAAATAAGGTTTTTGATACTCCCCCCCTAAATAAAAAGAAAAACGGGCGGCTGCCCACTTATGCCGCAGGCAGACGACCTTTGCATTTGCAGCTAAATCATTTAATAGAAAATTATGAAAAAAAAACGAAAAGCCTGGAAACTTTCAGGACTTAAAATTTTGGAAACTTCCGAACTGTAGCTGCCCATCACTTTCTCGAGCAAAGTTCTAACGTCTAAAGCAACTAAACCAAAATTTTCCCTGAAAAGCTCTGGAATTACAGAGCTATAATAGTCTGAATATAAATCATGCTAATCAAGTGGTAATACGATATTCGTATCGATTTATAGTTACGTTTCCAATTTATACATTGATATAATTACAATTCTGGTGACGTGATGTGCTTGCTCAAGTTTTACTTAAAGTTCACATGATTTATGTGGAAATTAAAAACGGTCATTAAAAAAAGCCGGAACCTAATCCGCTATACAACTGCAATTTTATGTTGGAATTATGTTTACCAAAAAATATATAACGAAAAATTTGTAACTCCCTGCCTAAAAAGTGGTGCCAGTCGGTTCGGCGTATGCCGTTACAATGCCATGGTTTTAAAATATTCCATTGAAAATGGACTATTTTAAAAGCATGATTCTTTTATTTAAATTACGTGCTCTTTGATTTTAATCAACTCGAGTTGGGCCATTTGGTACGATTCCCATATGCTTCCTATAATTGGATTTGACCGATCCTAAAGTATAAAAATAAGCGTGGAATAGTCGATTTTCGATCAACCGGTTT